>CABHPR010149970.1:39720-67691 GCA_902168415.1 Peromyscus melanophrys
TTTTTTTTTTTGGTTTTTCGAGACAGGGTTTCTCTGTGTAGCTTTGCGCCTTTCCTGGAGCTCACTTGGTAGCCCAGGCTGGCCTCGAACTCACAGAGATCCGCCTGGCTCTGCCTCCCGAGTGCTGGGATTAAAGGCATGCGCCACCAACGCCCGACCCCCTCCTGCTGTTTTTATTCTCTCTGTTAGTCCCGCCTATGCTTCCTGCCTAGCCACTGGCCAATCAGTGTTTTATTAGCAACACATTTGCCATACAGAACATCCCACAGCACAGGTCTTTTAAAATAAGAAAAATAACTGCCCAGTAAGGAGGTGGGTACTTACATCCCCTCAAAGCTGCAGGTCTTGGAGGAGTAGTTCCCAGACTCCCACAGCTGGCTTTCTGATGTCTAACTCAGTGTAACTTTCTTCCAATCTTTCTTTTCTCACCAACTGCTGAGTTCCTAAACACGCCTGTCTTGTTATTCTGTGCACTCTCTCTTTACCTGAGATAAAGGCTAAGACTTAAGTCTATGACTGAGATGTAGATAAAGTGTCCATTATTTATTTTGTGGCCAGGCCCATGTAACCTCACTAGACTAGGAGTTCTGCATTGACAAGGACATCTCCTAATACAGCAAGTGCTTGCAAATATTGGACAGAACTATTGAATATATATTCAATATATAAAATACATAACTTGTATTGCCCTACTAGTCTAAAAAATGACCCACTCTAGGAGAAAAATGACAAATCTCTATTCTTATACAGACAGCTCCTTCTCCTTTAGACACAAGTAGTGTAAAATCAGATAAGTTCAGATTTTAAATAATTTGCTGCTAAAAGAAATAGGTGCCTGATTTAGCTACCAGTTTTTTGTTGCCTGTTTATCTTGCTCCTCACTCCAGCTTAACAGCCAGAGCTTCATGACAGGGGCATGATGAGCTCATGATGTGGGCACAACTCCACTTAAGGGAAAGACATAGCCATGATACCCTCTGGCAGAACTATGAAGGAAGTGAAATGCGACTGTCTCCCTCCCACTTTATTTATCAGTGGCTGTGATCAGAAAAACATTTTGTACATATCCTTGGAACCACAATTTAGCTGTTTCCTAATATTCTATTAAAGGTGCTGTGAGTCTAGTCTAAGAGTCAACAGAGCCACCTTCGTGACAGAGAGAAGCAGTAACGGACCTAAGCAAATACGCTGAGAAAACAAGTTAAGCGAGAGTAACTGAGCCCCAGATCAACAACTCGAAGGAGCTATGAAAGTAATCTAGTTGAGAGATAGATCAAACTTGATAGCAAGCTACTGACCTTACAGTGTATCCTAGCCTGTATGAGAAACAGATACCGTGCTCCATCTTCTCACATGCTCCCCAAAGAAGAAACCTCTGACCTTATCTAAAACAATAGGCCTCCCCTTGCCAACCTCAGATTGTCTGTCCTCTTTTTTGCTGGGAGTTCACAAAGATTAATAAATCAGAACCTGCATTCCCCTAGATCCCTTGCAGTGAATCTCGGCTTTCTTCTCCCATTGCTTTACAAATCATGCATTATTGGGAAGTTCATTTAATCTCTCAGTACTTCATGAGGGATTATAATACTATTTCTTGATGGTGTTGTGATAATCAAATGAATTAATATATGAAAAGTGGGCAGAACAGTGCCTGGCACACACTAATTAGTATATAAGTCTGAGGTGCTACTGCTTCTCATTAATTTGTTACCACCTAATTCCACCTAATTCTCTCTCTCTCTCTCTCTCTCTCTCTCTCTCTCTCTCTCTCTCTCTCTCTCTCTCTCTCTCTCTCACACACACACACACACACACACAGGGTTGAACAAGAGGCGATGCAAACTTCTCTTCACCACTTCTCATGACAGAAATAAGGAGAAGAAATAAAACCCAGGCGTGCAGTTTAGGGTTTAAGGTAGTTCCCTGTTCACAGGCATGTCCTGATTCTGTGATAGGAACAGTGCTTAGGTACTGTAGATACCTGCTTTTCCTTTTTCCATAGGTTGCCTAATGCGTGGACATGCATGTATATGCACACACAAATGCACACTCTTTCCAAATTAACATAGATTTCAGAGTCAGAAGGAAAGAAACATTAGTCACATACATTATTAATGATTCTACTAATGAAATTAATGGATTTTGATTATTTTGGAGTCTGCCTATAGTTTTACCATAATAGTTTTAGCTGTATAGCATAAATTATTGTAGCTAGAGTTTTCCTGCCTGGCCCACAGTCAGGACAAATCTCTGTCACTGGCCAGTCCCACAGCCACTCAGACCCAACCAAGTAAACACAGAGACTTATATTGCTTACAAACTGTATGGCCGTGGCAGGCTTCTTGCTAACTGTTCTTATATCTTAAATTAACCCATTTCTATAAATCTATACCTTGCCACATGGCTCGTGGCTTACCAGCATCTTCACATGCTGCTTGTCATGGCAGTGGCTGGCAGTGTCTCTGCTCAGCCTTCCACTTCCCAGAATTCTCTCCTCTTTGTCCCGCCTATACTTCCTCCTGCCTGGCTACTGGCCAATCAGTGTTTTATTTATTAACCAATCAGAGCAAATCACATTTGACATACAGAACATCCCACAGCAAATTATATTGCTTTTGGCTTCCATAATCTTTTATCCACACATCCTTTTATTCTCCTTCTCATCTCGGTGTTTAAGGATTGACTCATAGAGAAGCAAGCTTGGAAAGAAAAATACAGATGGTGGCCCCAGGGGGTCAGAGTCTTGGGTCCAGACATTTTCAAAGAGAAGAAAACTACATTCCAGAGAGAAAGACTCTACATCTCTCAACGTGAAGATTTTCAGCTCATTGTCTCACTATAATACATCTGTGCCCTGTAAAAGCCATTTATGTTACTGATGCCCCTGAGAAGATGGAAAAGTCTCCTCTGTTTTCCTCAGTGCTAGCCTTGAATACATCTGCTTCATTACACTAATTTATGTCCCCTGGGTTTATGGATGAGTGGCTAGATGCATGATCTGTAGACTCAAGTAACAGATATACAAGCTTAGAATCTATAACAGACATACATTATAAAGATGAACCAAAATATACTCAACTGAGAAGTCACCACTAGTGTGGAGCAGGGAGATGAGCAGGACTCTGCTCTACGGAGCCTATGACAATATCTATAGTCGTGTGTGTGTGTGTGTGTGTGTGTGTGTGTGTGTGTGTGTGTGTGTGAAAAGGTGCAAGTTAACACTATGGCCAGAGGATTTTTCTCTCAGTATAGACATTCTGTTCTTGAACTCACTCTTTGCAGATCTTTGTGGTTTGGGATAATTTCTTAGACAGTGCTGCTATAAAATCTACTGACTTAAATAGCGGTTAATGTGCCATGTCGTTTTCAGTGAACACACAACCTTCTAAAACCTATCACAAAAAGATAAAGGCTTATTCCTAAGTTACTGAAAGAAGTGCATTCTAAGGTAATTTCTATTAAAAATAATGGGCAGCCCATAATGATGTCGCATAACAGAAACCAAAATTTACTTCAGACTAAAACATGTTTGCTATAATTACAATCTAAGATCACAATTTCCCTCATCTCCAAAACAACAATGGGACAAGCATGTATGGACAGACGTGCCATAGGATTATAGGCAGGAGCTTGAACCTCCCCAGTGAGGCCTAGATTGAGTAAAGTACTCTAATTGGTCATTACATGCCCAGGAAACAGGCCTGTGACCACCCACCATGCTACAGATCTTCCTTCACCTGATGAAGAGATGATGAAAATATGCATATGCTCAATGGACTTCTATTTAGCTGTAAAGAAAATTAAAGTTATGAAATGTGCAGGAAAATGGATTGAACTGGAAAATATTATACTTAGCAAGGTAACTCAGACCCAGAAAGATAAGTGCTGTGTGTTATCTCTTATTCCTCGATCCTAACTCTTAATATTTAGATGTGAATATATAACCTGGAGTAAACGCAAAAAACCAGGAAAGTAAAAAGAGAAGATAATGGGGGGGGGCAGGGCAGAGATCTAGAGAGGGCTTCATAGGACACAGGAACTTTGAAAAGGAAGCTGTGAAAAACAGGGAGGGGGAGACTTTCAGTGGGGAGGGGATAGAGAGGGTAATACGGAGGGAGAAGGAAAAGAAGAGATAAATAACACCATGGTTGTTTGAAAAGGCTATAGGGAAACATTTTATGTTCTCTCTCTCTCTCTCTCTCTCTCTCTCTCTCTCTCTCTCTCTCTCTCTCTCGTGTGTGTGTGTGTGTGTGTGGTCTAAGTTGAATTATGCTACATGGGGCAATTGTGATCCCCCCAAATGTCAAAGACTATCTAACAAAAACTTAAACCTAGCTAAAGGGTGTCAAAACATGACTGAAGATATTTTACAATTCACAACATGCCACCTTGATCAGTTCCCACCATGGCCAACTCTGACATCTGTTCATCTTTGACCTGTGTTCAAAAGTGGGTCTCTTGCCAAAGCAGAAAAGCACTTTCAAATAAAAGCCAAGTCCAGTCACAAAAGTAGCTGCAAATGTATCATGGTCATCTTTCTCACTTTGTCTCTCTTGAGACTGAGGTTTCTCAGGAAGCAGAGAGAGCAGCTCCTCTATTTCTCACTTGTGCAAAGCACACGGGATAATGCTCACACGTGCTCAACAGGTAAACCCTGGATACGTGTATTTATATATTTATGTGTGCAGATGCACGTAGGGGAAGGACCACTGAAGGAGCTCATTCTCTGCTTCCACCACACGGGTCTCAGGGATCGTACTCAGGTCATCAGCCTGGTGGCAAATGCCCTAACCTGCTGAGCCATCTTGCTTCCCCCTGCATAAATTTTCAATAAAAACCTGTGTACATGGCTTCTTTTTCTATGCTATATTAAATTATAAACTAATTGGAAAGATTTTTTTTACCATTACATTGAAACATCACAATAATTTCTTGTCATTTATTGAAATTGGAGTACCCCAGAATCACCAAGTCAAGACTGAGAAATCACAGCTCCATGTAGTCACGCCAGCGGGCTTTAAAGACCTCTTGAAACACATCTTTTAACCTTCAAATTGAAGATTTTTCTTAGCTTGCAAAAGCAAAGCAGTGAACAGATGTACTCTGGAAAAACAAAATTTGATCAATATTGGTTAGAGAACAAAGGGATTCAGACCTGAGTGATTTCCACATTTGGCTACTGCATATCAATCACCAGTGACAGCAGCCGACTGCTCTGCTGTGGCAGAGAAGAGCTGTACTGATTTCCGTTAGGCATGCTTCCACGAAAATAGATTAATTCTTAGTCATCAGAATCTGATTTGGGTTCCAGCTTAGCAGGCTAATTTTCAGCCTATGGGAATAAAGTCACGGTAATTTTCCAATCATTTAATGAAAAAAGAAGCAAGCAAAGATAGAAGCAAAACACAACATCCAGAGGCTACCAAGGTCAAATATCCCATGCCTCTCTGGCCCAGGCTCCATCACTGGAGCAGGGGATACTTTCCTAAGGCATAATTTCCCTTGTAATTAGAAGAGGATATTCTCAAAGACCATAGGATACTATTGAGAAAATGTCACCAGGACAAGGCTAATGAAACCTCTGCTTTCATTGCCGTCTAGCTGCTGTGGTGGCTACAATTCCCCATCATGGGAAGCAATGTTTCCAGGCTCTATTTACTATCCAGAACATAAAGGATACTCTGTAGTGGTATTTGCTCTGCCCATGACCTTGGTCTACATGGCCCAAAAGAAGAGGTGCTTCTTGCCTTCTTACATGACCTCTTAAAAGGAAAGGGTGAGGGGTCATGTGTCTGCTTCCTTCCTTCTTCCTGGTATGATTGGACACCTGATGGCCTGGGAATTGAACCCCGGTCCTCTGGAACAACAGTCAATGCTCTTAACCACCGAGCCACCTCTCTCCTCTCTTTTAAAACATGTGACCCCTCTCCTTTTCCTTTTAAGAGGTCACGTAGGAAGGCAAGAAGCACTGCCAGTATAGCCCAAGGTCATGGACAGAGCAAATATCACTACAATACTCAGCATATGTTGTCAGGAATGAGTCTCCACTGCAGTGGCTATGCTGGGGTCATAACTAAAATAGTTCAAACACATGATGTGTTCACTGAATGTACAGATGCCTTCAGAAGGTATTTTTGCTAGTTAATGATAATAACAAAATAATGACTAGACCTTGGACTTGCCCTGGAGAAACTGTTCTTGCCTGGACTGCTTGACAAAATGTTGTATCAACTGGACGTGCAGGACCCATAGGAAGGTGATCACTGAACTTTGCAAGGCGAGGTGGTTCTTCAGGTTCCTGCTTCACAGAGGAGACTGCCAGATATTCTATTGGACACACAGAGAAGCAACTAAAAAACTCAAGGCCTATAGGCTGAAAATGGATGCTCCAACATTGCAGAGGAACTTTAGGTAACTGTCCAGGCAGCCAGCTGTCTTCGTCATTCTAGATTTTTGGAGTTGCTTACAATGCTTTTTCTCTTTACTTAGGTAATATTATATCCTTCTGGGGTCTTTGATGTAGTTGAAGACTAGATAGTTATAATTTTCCTTGGTTATGACAAAAGACAAATTAGATATGAAACCTTAAACTCACAAATACAGGATAGATAGAATATTTTCTTTAATTTTACAAAATACAAATAGACTAGACATTGTAACTATAATTCTTGCTTGATAACTGTTTTGTTATATGTAATTTTAATAGGTTAAAGTTAAAGCCTTCCTTTTGTTTAGACAGAAAAGGAGAAGTGATGGGAGAATGTCTTTCCTATATGCTGTGAATATGTGTTGCTCTGACTGGTTGTTAAAGCTGTTTGGCCTATGGCGAGACAACTTAGAGGCAAGCGGGAAATTCAAAGGGAGAGACAGGAACAAGGTGGAGAGAGACGCTGCTAGCCACTGCCAGGAGAAACAAGATGTAAAGTACCAGCAAGCTGCAAGCCACGTGGCAAATTATAGATTTATAGAAGTGGGTTAATTTAAGATGTAAGAGGTAGCTATCGAGAAGCCTGCCATGGCCATAGTTTAAAAATAATATAAGCCTCTGTATATTTACTTGGGTCTGAGTGGCTGTGAGACCGCAGGGCCACAGGAGCCAGGCAGGACCAGAGAAAACTTTCAGCCACAGAGTAAATGCTGAAAGATCAGAGAGACAAAGGAACAAGTCACAGCCACCTCTTACCTCTAGGACTCCTCAGCCTGAAAAACTTAAGTTCCTGTCTCCTCTTGACTTATACACCTTTCTCCACCCAGCCATATATATCACTTCCTTCTTAGTGCTAGGATTAAAAGCATGTGATTCCCAAGTACTGGGATTAAAGGTGTGTGCCACCACTGCCTGGCTCTTTCTCTCCTAGACTGTGTCAATCTCATGTAGTCCAGGGTGGCTTTGAACTCACAGAGACCCAGACTGAATTATTCCTTCCAAGTGCTAAAATGAAAGGTGTTTGCCACCACTGCCTGGCCTCTATATTTAATCTAGTGGCTTGTTCTGTTCTCTGATCTTCAGACAAATTTTATTAGGGTATACAATATATCTCCACATCTGTCTATCTAAAATATATCTCTGTTTGACCTTGAAAACATATTTGACTACGAGTTTGATTGTTATAGATGACTAACTACTAACCTCTATTTCTTAATTATCGTAAATAGTTTATAATAATAACTTTCAAAGACTAGAAATTTATATTACATTGTTAAATGAGCTGCATAAGTATTATACCTTAAACAAGAGTAGAAACATATATACAGTATAACAAAAATAATCTTAAAATTATATTAATATATAAAAATCCATACCAATATAAAATATTTGAGATTAATAGTTGTTTTTTAGTTTAAAAGTAGATTCAAAAATCTATCCCTTCATCCTATCATTTCTATATCCCTCATATCTTTTTTTATATATATCCTCCATTTTTATATCCTCCCTTTTCTTTTTGAGAAAGAGATCCTTGAATCCAACCTCTTTTTTTAAGTTTCTTTTTTTTTACCATGACCAATAACAACTTGCAACTAACCATCCCATCCTAAACAATTACAAACATCCATAATACACTAAGTGACCAAAACCCACACCCACACACCCCACCTCTTGAGAATGTGGGCATCATGTTCTCTAGACTGATACCTGTTGTCTGGGGGCAATGGCATCTTTAGGGGACCCTGAAAAAAATTGGGATAATGGTCAAGTCCTGGAAGAGCTAGCTGTATTATTTGTTTTTTGTCTCTATGTGATGGAAAAGTGTAGAGCTTATCTGAAGTCTTGGCTGGAGTAGTCTGTGAGGCTGGGCCATCTCAGGTAGCAACTTTGAAGTTGTTATGGATGCAGAATTTTGAGGAAACTGCAACAGAGGCATTCTGAGAGGCTGAATCACCTGGGCTACTTGTTTTCATTGGTGTCTGGTCCTTTTTTCTGAAAACACACAGACTTTTAAAGGCAGCATATATATTTGCATTAACACAAGTATGGAATGTGTGGTGTGCTGCACAAGTCAGCTAAAGAGGATTTTTTTTTTGTTCTATGTTTCAGCAGATAAAAGACATCTGTCAACTTTATAAGTCCATTTGGACTATATAACCAAACTGTCATGAGGACGCTGTAGCCAACAAGATTTATCATGTCTCATCCAGTCTCACAGCTGTTCTCATGTAGAGGGATCAGCTTATCTATTACCTGTCTTATAGGGTTTTTGTTTGTTTCTTTCTTTCTTCATGTCTGTAGCCAAGATTTTCAGAAGGTCTCCCCCAATCAAATCTTATCTTGATTACTTTTGAAGAAATCCATAGCTTTTCATTTCCTGTGGAAACAAAAGCAAAACCTCTCCCCCAATGCAACTTACTTTCTGACTTCCATTCTAAAGTTAAGACATTCTTAAAATATAGAGGTTGGTTTAATTTAGCAGCTCCCATAATCCAATGTCTTTCAATAGCTATTGTTTTTGCTCATTAGTATTTAAAATATTTAAAGTTAACAAAGCATTATATATGATCCACATACCCTATGTTATGGTATTTTCCATCCTTACAAGGCTTATTCTTTTTGTATATATTACCTTACTCTCTCTTTAAAGACTTTTACTTTATTATTTTCAAACTATTTATTTATTTATTTATTTACTTATTTTTATTTATTTATTTATAACTGTCTAGCCATTTTCTTATCTTTCTTCAGCATCTAAGCACATTTTTAAGCATATTATATGTGTTCAGAGGTTTTCCTGGTCTGGACCTGACCTTCTGTACTTATGAAGCCTCCTCTGACTGGATGAGCCAAATCTAAACTGCTAGGCTACTGGTGCATGGCTCAGCTTAGCAAATGGTGAGTGGGCAGCTGGCTCCACGCCCCCCAGTTCTGTGAGAGCCTAGACTCATGCCAGTGGGTACCAGCCCAGAGCCACATTTACCTGCCCCAGCTCCGGGAATTTGTTGTGTCTGCCTACAGCGGAGTTTGTACTCAGTATCAGCTGCTCAAGTGCTCAGCTGCACAGCAGGGCCTCTTAAAAGAGCTGCATTTCTGTATGCGGAGCCTACTTGAGAAACCACTTTCTCAGGCCCTGTGTGGATATTTGAGTTCCCACGTTGGATACTGTGTGTAGCAATACTTTCTCATTGGGACAGATAGCACACAAATAATGACACAGAGACTTATTATTAATTATGAAAGCTCGGCCTTAGCCTAGGCTTGTTCTCAACTAGCTTGTATAACTTAAATTAACCAATTTATATTAACTACATTCTGCCACGTGGCATTACCTCATCTTCATACAGACTGGCGACTCCACCTTTCTTCTTCCTAGAGTTCTCTCTCTGCCAAGAAGTCCCGTCTATACCTCCTGCCTAGCTATTGGCCATTCAGCTTTTTATTACACCAATCACAGCAATACATCTTCACACAGTGTATAAATATCCCACAACAGCTTACCCTCAACCATGGAAAAACATAGTCCCCACTTATAGCTTTATTATAGAGATTTTCCCAATAAGCTTTAAAGTTTTAGATTTACATGAGAGACTATAAAGGTTGAAATGAGAGTCCCCAGTTCTCCTTAGGTTTAGACCTTACATGACCTAGCATGGTTGTCAAAATTAAGAAATTATCATTTACTGTTAAATAAACAAAATTATTTGCATCTCACTACATCTTACATTAGTATCTTCACATTCTAGAATCTGATCCAGGGTATCACATTGCATTTAGCAGTCATCCGTCCTTAGTGTCTTTCAATTTATGGCAATTTCTCAGTGTCTTCTTGTTTTTTTACAGCTCTGAAAGTTTTTAAGAGTCCTGCTCACAGGATATTTATAGTCTACTTAGGTTGCTAAAACAAAACATCTTAGATAAAGTAATTTACAAGTGAGAAATAAATTTCTTAATTTCTGCCTGGGAAGTCCAAGAATAAGATACCAGGTAGAGTGGGTGCTGTTTAGAGACTGCCCCCTTCTGCATAAGTAGCATCTTCCTGTGCATCCTCATATGGTAGAAGCCAGCAAGCTCCCTCAGGCCTCCCAAATACTATACCTAAGGATGTGCATTTATAGAGAGAGGTTTCAATAGTGCAAATTTTGCAGAAAGACACACACACACACACACACACACACACACACACACACACACCAATAAGACCAAAACAGGCTGGGAAGATAGTTCAATGACAGAACATTTGTCTAGCATGCCTGAAAGCCTAAGTTTAATCTCTAATACCATAAAAACAAACAAACAAACAAAAACATGAGTTGGTTTAAATTTTCTTGTGATTAAATTAGAGTTGTGGATTTAGGGGGAAATATCATAGTTGCATGCTGTTCAGTGCATGAAATTACTGATATTCACCTCAGTAACTGGTTGTTTGATAGATATAAAGGTTATTAATTTTACCCTTTTGTATTCTATCTTTGGGGGCACACACAGAGAGGTGCATTATTTGCCCCCCCCCCCAGGTAGAGAAATAGCGACTTGTGTTATTTAGAATACCTTTGCAAAGGTTTACCCTTTTCTATCCAGTCACTTATTTATATCACTTGGACTCATGTGTATTTATTTAACACTATAGATTATTATCCATTACTCTTTATTTATTTATTCACATTCTCCCAGCTTTGTCCAATGGAAACTCTTTCAGGTTTGTACCTGTGCCCTGTGTTTCCTTCATTTTCCCCACGTCATTTGGGCACTACAGGATTATTCAGGAGCATCTTGTATCATTCGTGAACCAGCCCCATGTTTGAACTATATTCTTAGAGACATCTGTTTCCTTTTGTTGGAGGAGAGTGTTTAGAAGCTGATGAGTGGTCATGGAGGGTGATTTTAAAAAATGCTAAAATGCTACAACAAAACCCAAGGGTGAACAAAGGCGATAGCCATCAAAAGGAACAGAAACAAGAAAACAAGTGGCCAAGTGGAAAGCGACTCAACAGACTGAGAAAAGCAAAGCCGAAGCAGCAATTGTGGAAACAGAGAAGCAAGCCAACTGGTGCCCACTGTACCTCAGGAAGTCCTAGAAGATGGCACAAAACAGCTCTGAAAGTAGGTGCGCAGGTAGGTCAAAGAGAGGAAAGTGGAGAAAAACCTCTGTAATGAGAAGTCTAGTTCCCCTCCCACACATGTACACCCAGGAAATTATTCCTCCTCCACCAGCAAAAGACTGAGCCGTTATGCTCCAGAGAAGTGCAGCAAGAAAGCTGGGGAGGAATTGCCTCAGCTAACAATGGTGATCTTCAATTAAGAACAAGAGAATTCAATGAAACTCTGAAACAGTGGAAGATGTCAGCTCATTTTCATTTGTCCTGGTGAGGACCATCAACTAATCTAAGCACTCCTCCTTGGATACATGGGCCACATAAAGATAAAAATGCCACTGATGCTCAGAGTTAAAGTTCCAGCTCAGTTTGCCCACTCTACCTTGCAGGGAAGCCCCAAGTCAGTACCACCAGCATGTATCTATAAACTCTAGTAACAACTTCCTCCCACTTTTTCCTTGGGTATTATATAAACATAAAGGATATGTCTGACACTTACACAAAGATGTGTGCATATATAGAAAACAACATTTAAAAAAACTATTCTCTATCTTCCACTGAGGTTAAGAAATAGAAATGATCCTTACCATAGGAAGAAGCCATGAATTTATAACCTTTCTCTTTGTTCTAGGAACAAACACATTCCTATTTTTAAGGCTCTTCTTGTCATGATACACACTGCATATTAATTCCCAAAAATTATAGTTTCTTTTTCCTGCTTTAAAATTTATATAAACATGTATGCTGAATATATTATTTATATAACTAGCTTCTTGAGACATGGAATTTGAGAGATTCATTCATGCTGATGCATGTCCTTGTCAATTCATTTCCATTTCTGTATATATTTCTCTGTTTATATTCTTGGGCATTTATTTTACTTCCAACTGGGGATTACTATAAACAATACTTATATAAACATCCCAAAGCACATACCCTGCTACTCATGAGTTCATCTTAGACGTGTAACTAGGAAAAGTATGATAATTATCTGGTCTGTAGATTTTGTTTGACTATAATTTTAAAATATCAGCAATTTCTTTTAGGAATTAAGATGCTAATTCCAAAGCGCATCTTAAAATTCAAAGTACTAAGATAATTTGTGAAAAGAACAGAGCTTATGGACTTTTGCTACCTGGTGTTAAGACTTAATTCTAAAGCAATAGAAATCAAGACAGTGTGCAGTTTGGGTCAAGACAGACAAAGAGATCAGTTGAACAGAATAGCCTCCAAAAAGACACACACATGTGTTGTCAATTTCCAGCCAATGTGCAAGGCAGTTCTGTAGAGGAAGGATAGTCTCTCTTCTCCTGTCTGCTACTGGGACAGTTGTGAATCAATATGAGACTAATGGGATTTGTGTCTTTCTCATGCCATGTGCATAACTTACCATAAAATAGAAAATAGAACTAAATAAAAGACCTAAAGTTATAAAACTTCTAAAAATCTTGGTTGTGGTGATATTTTATTTGTGCTGAAATGTGGTAATATTTTGTTTGTGCTTTAATAAACCTTGCCTGGAGATCAGGGGAAAAGGCCAGCCATTTGAAGTAAACAAGAAGTCAGGCAGCACACGCTTTTAATCCAATCACTTATTAGGCAGGGTCTCTGTGTGTTCAAGGCCATACTAGAGAACAGAGCCAAGCATGGTGACACATGCCTTTTAATCCCAGTACCAACCATAGAGACCTGGAAGTCTGTACAGACAGTGATAAGGAAGTGAGGTAGCTGGGCTAAGATAGCCAATGAGAGGGCAGAACAACAAGGCAATAAAGGCGTGTGTAAGACAGGAAGTAGCTAACATTTGGAAGCTACAGAGTTGGTGAGGTAAGTTTGGCTGGTGGCTTTCCCTATTTCCCTGATCTCTAAGGCTTTCACCCCTATATTTGGCTCTGTGTTTTTATTTAATAAGACCATTTAGAAATTCGTCTACACTTGGTGACCGAGTTTAAAATAGATTTGTGGGGTTTTGGCCTTTCCCAATTCAAAACTCAATTTAATTGTATATGTACACTTAAGACAGACATTTTGGCTGTTGTGTATACCAGCCATTGTGAGTAATGCCATAATGATGTATATGAGTTTTCCAGTTGCTGGGGGTGGGGGACTTGTCAAAGCAACTAAGAAAGATTCACTTTTGTAAGACGAATTGCTAAATGGTCTTATTAATAAAAATCCTGGAGCCAGATATTGGGATAAAAACTGAGAGATCAGGGAAACAGAAAGAAGCCAGCCACATTCTTCCCACAAGAAATCCTCAGCTAAAGAGAGCCACTTCCTGTATACCCATGCCTATATCCTTTCTGTCCCTGCCATTTCATTTCCTGTCTCCACCCAGCTACATCACTTCCTCTTACTGCCCAGCTCTGTCACTTTCTGTCTGTCTGTACAGACCTCCAGACCTTTATGGTTAACTAATGTTGGAATTTAAAGGCCTGTGCCACCATGCCTGGCTCTGTTCCCAGTGTGGCCTTGAACTTACAGAGATCTGGATGAATTTCTGCCTTCTGAATGCTGGGATTAAAGGCATGTGCTACCATTGCCTGACTTCTATGTTTAATCTAGTGGCTGGCTTTTTCCTCTGATCTCCAGGTAAGCTTTATTTATTAGAGCATAGACAAAATATCACCACATACATTAGCTCACAGTTTGAGGCAATACCATGGTGGAGAAGTCACAGCACTAGATGCTTGAGGCAGCTGGTCACATTGTGTCTACAGTCAGGAAGCAGAGAGTAATAGATGTCGGTGCTTAGCTATCTTTCTCCTATTAATACAGCCTGAAAACCCAGCTCATGGGATGGCACTGCCTACATTTTAGGTTGGGTCTTCCCACCTTAATTAACCTACCCTGACAGGTCTCCCACAGATGTGCCGAGATGTGTTTCCATGGTGATTCCAAATCCCAGCATGCTGCTACTCCAGATTAAGCATCCAGAAGTTCTTGTTCCCCCTGTGCAAGAGTTCCCTTTTCTCTACATCCTCATCATTTGTTGTCTCTGTCTTCACAATACCTCTCAACAGATGTGAATCGATATTTCAGAGTAGTTTTTATTTGCATTTCCCTGGTGATTAATGGTATTGAATACCTGCTGGCCATTTTTACCTGTCTTTGAAGAAATGTCTATTCATCTTTTGCCAATTTTTAAGTAACATTTTGATTCTTTGCTATTCAGATTTATAAGTCCTTTATAAAGTTTGAACATCATTCCCTTATACATATAGCTTACAAATATTTTCTCAGTTTCTAGGTTGCTGTTTTATTTTATTCAGAGTTCAGCTGTTTTTGCTTTTGGTCTTTTATTGGTGTGATATACAATTACTGTCAGAACAAATGCCCAGGATCTATTCACCTGCACCAAAAGTAGTGCAAGTTTTTAATCAAGAAAAGATGTTGCACACTGGATTCTTTTCCTGCATCTATTGAAAGCTTCATGTGTGTTTCATTTTTCAGTCTGCTAATGAGTATATCATATTAATTAATTTGCATATGGTAAAGAGCCTCACTTGGTCATGATGCATAATCATTTTTATGTTCTGTTATATTTGGTTTACTGAGATTTTTGCATCAAAGTTTAGCAGAGAATTTGGCCTGTAATTTTCTTCTTATTATTATTCTCACTAGTCCATTTCAGAAGGTCTGTCTTTAGGATCATAGATTCTCTTTAATGCATGAGTATACTCTACTGTTAAGGCTCTCTATTGTGTTTTTTTATTTCATTGACTGAACTTTCCAGTTTCAAGATTTGACTTTTCTGCAATATTTCTATTTATTGTGGAATAGTGTCCTCTACACATGATATGGCTTGTGCCCTCTTGAATTTATAGTAGCCATGATTACCCAAAGGAAACTAACACAAGGTTGGGCCCATTAACTCTTCATCATAGAAGAGGCAGAGGGCTTCAAGAGGCTCCACTCTTCTCCCCAAGATTTACAGCTAGTTAACAACAGTTACTAGAGAAGAGGGCTCATGAGGCCCTGCCCCTCCTTCTGTTTTGTTTTGCTCCTTGCTTATTTGGAATAGATCCTCTAGTTTATCTTTGAGGTCTGATAGTATATGGTCTGCTTGGTACATTCTACTTGTAAGGCTTTCCTTTGAATTTTCTAGTAGGGCTATTTGCGTTTTCAAGTCCTCTTTGATGTTTCTATCTCCTGATTAAATTCTGTTCTCAAGTCTTAGATTATCTATGTCATTTCTATCCATTGCATTTGTGTTTTCTTGGGTATCACACAGGCATTTATTCTTCTAAAGTTCTTTCTCCTTGATTTCATCAAGCTGTTTGTGTCTTCTTTATACTCCTTGAATTCTTTGGTGAAATTTGTGATTGTTCTTTTAAATTCGGTGTCTTGTGTTCATCTAGGTAATTCCCATTGGCAAGTACTTCTACAGGACTGGGAAGTTTTGGAGACAAGATACTAGCTTGATCTTTCATATCATTGGTATTCTTGTAATAAGATCTGGGCATGTGGTCTTTCTTTGTTTATTTTGAGTTTGTGGTGCATAAGGCAGGTTGAAGAAGAAAAGAAGAGGTGGGGTGGGCTGGGTCTAGAGGTTAGAAATGGCTTGGATGGAATGCAGTGAAGTGGACATAGGGATTGTGCTGGTATACAGGATGTGCTTTCCATTACAAGTATAGAGTGTGGTGGTAGATAAGCCTGAGTAGAAAAGTTGGATATGACATGGGAGGTCTTGTGGTTTAGGGGATAGATAGGGAGGATCCTGGCCCAAGCCTACAGCTCCTTTGCAGAGAGGGCAGAGAAAATCAGACTAAGCTGTTTTACTGCTATGAGACCTAAGCTAAATCTGGTGGGTTGTGGAAAAAGAAATACACAAGGAGTTCAGGGTATTCATTGGGATAGATCCTGAAGGAAGACATGGTAGTCTAGGTATCTAGTGGGGTCATGAAAGCAGCTTAGCTGTGGTACAGGCAGGGGCCTAGGGGTGTCTCATTAAGTATCCTTAAGATCATCATTTTAAATTCTTTTTCAAAAATCATAAATTCTCAGTCTTGGGAGTCAGTAACTGGTGAGCTATCATGATTGCAGCCACAGAAGTTCAGAGCAGCAATGGTAGCTGCATAAGGAGGAATAATGAGTTTAGAGATCCTCTTAGTCTGCTCTTTATTGGAATGAAGAGTCTCAGCGGAAGATGTATTTCCCTTTGCTCTATCTAACATGGTTCATAGCCACAACAGCAGTGGGATCCAGGGCACAGTTTTCAGAGTTGTTGCACTGTTGGGTTCCTGGGTTTAGGGTTTTGCAAAAGTACTGTGGCACCTAACACATGAGGCTGATATAGATCCATTTTCCAATTCCAGTAGGTGAGGTATGATGACTGTTTGACCTGGAGCAGGAGGTGTCCCAGCTGACTGGAGGCTCTGATCCTTTAGGATGCCAGGGCCCTCATCAGCTCTGTTCTAGAAAGTATGGCTATACATTAGCAGAGCCCTGGAATCCAGGAATGAGACACTGGGTTATCTTTGATGATAACTCATGATACAATTGCTCTGGCAGGCTGGAGGCTGGAAGTGGTGGGGTGATGTCTCAACTGTGGTGCTGCACAATGGAATGGGGCTGCAAATCAGTCCTCATCACTGAAGATTCTGCAAATCACATGCCTTTATCCTGATGCTATCCTTGCACTTTGAACTTTTTTTTTTTTTTTGCCTCTGGTGAGAGAAGTGGGTATATTTTATGTGTAGAAGACAGCTAATATTTGTTTTTAAAAGATGGGAGATTAAATTTTTGTCAATTTTGTTTAAAAAATGGAAGCTAATCATTAATCCTCATATATAAATGTCTTCCCTGAAGCAGGATTATGCATCCTTTCTGTTGACCTCAGACTTGATCATATGATTTGCATTGCACATTGAAACATGAGTAGGGGTATGCATGGACATTAGTGGTTTTCTCATCCTCCATCTACCATGAATTCAGCTATATGCTGATGTGCATACTCCATAAACCTGGATCTCAGAGTCAAGTTGCCATGGCAGAGAGCTGTGGGCAACTGTAATGGACTTGTTCCATATATCAGAAGTAAATGTTTGTTGCAAGGGACTTGGGAGTTCTTGAAGCCTCTGTTACCTCCACATAATTTTGTCTGAATTGATCAGTGTGTCTTTTCTACCCGCTTTGGAGCTTTGCTATTGATTTTTTGAAACACAGCTCCCAGCTCTGCACACTTTTCATGTATTATTGTCTCCAACAAACTGTTATTTTGGCTGCTGGCTAGGGAGGCAAATCACTCCATTGGGCTGAAATAATGAACCATGATGTACAGTGCTGTAGGAATAAGGCTTTTTTTTCCCTCATGGTTTCCTGGTATCACTGAGGTAGTGCTGGAGTGTTTGGAATAGACGTGTGAGAGCAGCTTTGTACTTAGGTTTGGGATCAGGGAATAGTCTAGAGAACTGCACAGGAGGTCACATAATAACTCTAAGAGATTAGGAATGCCATGTTAATGGCTGTACTTGTTTTGAACAGAAAAATGAAGATACTTTTTGAAAAATGAAGATACTTTTATGGTTCCCCCAAACTCAGAAGTATTGAATATCTCAAAAGAAACATCCATTATAACAACTAATTCCTTAGTTTCTTATTTTTACAATACCATTAAAGGGGCAAATTTATCATTTCAGCCCATCAGCCACTTGTAGAGCATATTGGCTTGTTATTGTAATGGAATCAAGGACATAACAGAGTTTAGAAACACCTCAGAGGATTTTGCAAATAAAGGAATAATTATAACAGCTTTGTTCATTAACCTGGGCAAGTAGTGCAGATGGGTGGAATGTTGAAAAAAAAGGTGTTTTGTATAATTTTCAAAGTGGAAATTTTTCCTTTCTACCATATTTATCATCATCATTATTACTGACAGAGTCTTTTTATGTATGCTCCCCCTACCTCATCTACCTGCATGCTGGAATTACAGGCATGACATCTCACGCGGCTTCAAAGCAAGTTATTAACATGAATTTCTATACTACACAGTATAGTACAGTGGTGAGAAGGCAGCCCTATGGCCAGATTTTAGAGCTATCTCTGCCACTTACTACCTCTGTGACAGTCTTAGATGAGACTATCAGGAAGCATAATCTCAGGGACGGTTCTCGAGGAAGCCACATTTCTGAGAGGAGAACAGGCTTGTGTAAAAGGAAAAGCCGAACTGAAACAGTTGCTAGAGGACTTCAGATGATCCTGCAGGGAGCTTTGGTGATGGAATGGGCTTTTAGAGGTGCCCTGAATTTAAGCAAGTGGGAACTAGATAGAGATCACTCTTCTGACGGAGGGTAATACACTTGGTTGTAGATGTGGCTCAAGGAAATTCCTAGGAATGGACTCATCTGTGATTTCAGTAGCCATGTATATAGGAATTGAAGACCTGAATCCCGAAGGAATACTAGGAAGTGCATCATAGCTCTAAAGTGACCTTGGGCAAACTACTCACCTTCTCTGTCTTTGAGTTTCTTCGTGTATAAAAAAATGGATATAGACAGCACATCTCTCATTGGACTATTCTGAGGATAAGTTAGTACTTGCAACATACCTGTAACTTTGCCTACCCCATAACAAGAGCACATAAGTACTCATGCAATACATAATTGTCCAGTGGAGGTTTTCAGGGGCTATGCTTTAATAAATGAGGAAGGTTTAGAGTTAGCCTATTGTTTCTACAGAAACAATTGCACTAACAGGCTTCTAAATGCTTGAAAAGTTTGTTCAGAAGTATTTTTGAAATTCTGCATGAAAATAGTAACAGAAATTATCTTGAAATTTATATTGAATCAAACACATGAAGAAAATTTATCCTAAGTTCTACACATGCTATGTTTTGGATTTCTGAAATAAACACTGAAGAAATGTATATTTTGATTAGTTTTCTACTAAATTCTCATATGCGTGTTTTCCCTTCCTTATTGTGACTGTCCTAAGAAATGGATCCACACTGACACCATCTTCAGGCACAAAAGAAAAGCTGAGTCTCACAGGGCTGGGGCCACATATGCCTTTCTAGCATACATGAGGTCCAGGTGCAATCCTCATACTAAGCAAAGTAAATCAATAAAAGAGGAAGAAAAATTCAGAGCAGTTTGCAAAGCTGGGATTATAGATGGACTCCACAGCTTCAATGCTTGACCTCTCTACCTACCTCTTTTCAAATTATTTTAACTGCTGCAAGTCTTTAAAGTGGCTGACTTATTGAGTATCATACTCAGAGAAGATATTGATATTACTCTCTGTGGAGCTCTGTAAACAAGGCCAAGCATCATATTGCCTCATCTTAACAGGAGAGGTAAGCCTCCTGTCACAGTGATACATAAAAATACTGAAATTATAAATGTAACTTTTATTTATAATATTAGTTTGCACGGTGTGTTTGTCCATTTTGCAGTGCAATAATGAAATGGCAAGATGATTCCCCTATGAAGATAAAAGGTTTAATTTAGCTCGTGGTCTTGGAGATTCTGATCCATGATCAGTAGGCCCCTTGCTGTAGACCTTTCATCATGGCATAAATGTGTGACAGCAAAGTCACCTCACTAGCCAAATAGCAAAGGGGAAAAGAGGAAGAGGCTTGGGTCCCACAATCCTCACTTCAGACACATCCTTCATGAGCTAAGGACCTCCCATAAGACCTCACTACCATAAGGGTTCCATCATAGCCTAATACTCTACCCCAAGACCTAAACCTTTAACACATGACATTTGGGGGCTATCTAAAGTACAGCATATGGTATTCAGGAAATATTTTATTTAAAAAAAGATACATTTGTGTTAAGTTACAGATTCAATTTGAGGATATGAATCACGGCATCAAAAGTGTGCTTTTGCTCCATAATCATACCCTCTAATCGCAGTTTCAGCCCTGGAGAAGCTGGTCCTTTAAAAACAGCTTATGCATAGTCACTAATCCACTAATTCATAGTTACTTCTAGTTCTGCCCAAAGTCAGCAATTGTGTCTGCCAGTTGAGTAACTTAATAACCGAAGCTCCAAAAAAGCCTGATACTCAACTAATGCAAACCTCCCTTGACAATTCTTCCACTAAATCTCCATGTTTACAATATCCTGACCAACCTCAATTTTCACCAGGTCAGCCTGAGACCGACCGAGGCCAGGTGAAATAAGGTAAAAAATGACAAAAACATTCAGAACACTACCATGCTATTTTTTTCATTCCAACATTTCTTTTCCCCCAAACTATCGCTCCAACTCCGGTTTGTTCAGGTATTGAGATCCCATGATCTATGAATTAATAGACTCTAACTCCTATTAGGCCCAAAGGTATTAATCAAATTCCATTTGATGGTGATTGATCCAAGTGTAAGCTGGAAATCCTTATCTGTTCAGTGAGACTTAAGTCCCCTTCTGAGTATAAAGGCAAATCCTAGTTAAGAGAAAGCCCTTTTCTGGTCTTACAGCTTCTTGCTTTCATTCAATGATAGAAACCATAATATCCATCTTCTCAACATGACAAAATAGCCAGGAGTATCAGAGATGTCAACCCTCATGATCTAAACACTAAACCAAAGCCAGAAGCTGGTACCCAAGGTCACGTTAAAAACATCACTGATGTACATAGCATCACTTTTCTTTATCTTTTCCTTTCCACTTCTATTCTCTGCCTTATACCAACTGTCTTTTATGTTGCCTAGTGTTTTCCAATACTTTTATTTTATGTTTTAAGTTAGGAGTTATTTTTTTAACTTTCTAAATGTTGAAATCAATAGTGTCTCCACTACCATATCATTAATTATATTTATGCTAATGTTATGACCACGCTCATATTTTTGTTGAACCAAGTATTAAGCAATATTAGCTATACATAAAATATAAATTACAAGTAAGCCATTCAAAGAATATCAAATTCAAGTAGATTTTTTTCTTTCTTGCATTCTATCAATAGCTTAAATTTGTCTATACACACTTAGAGCCTTATCTTTAGTTTTCCTGGAGTTTCTGATTATGTGTGTTTTCTTTTTTGTGAACATGAAAAAGAACATGCCTTCTTTATCTCTTTATCTTCCAGATTATTAGTGATCTTAGGAATCCAGAACACTCTTTGAAGTCCATTAACTTCTATCTCAATTTGGGTTGTTTCATAATATTTGGCCATGACTTTTTTTGTATAGCTTTCACCTTTGCAGAATTTTCTAATAGCCTTTTTTAAAAATGGCTTTATCAAACACTCACGTTTTCCACATTTCCTGCCATTTAACCCATTCCATTTGATTTTTTTTCTATGTTCTTTCCCAGGCCTGCCTTCCTTCTGCCTTGGCTCTGATTGGTTGTGCTCTGAGCCTGATGTTTAGCTGTTAGCCTCAATTTCACTGTTCAACAAAACTGAATCAATTGGTTTTTGGGAGCTTAGCTCTTCAGCCTAGTTAAAGCCTACACTGAGGTTCATTCATGAGTAATTACATGATAACAGGTAAATACGGGACAACAGTTTGGTGGCTGGAGCTTCCTGATAGGTTATTTGGCTCTGCACCTTGTTGATAGGTTAGTTGGTTCTAGAATCCAGATTTTAAAACTTTCCTCCTACAAATTGTAAGACACTGTAGTAATAACTTTGAATGTCTCATCTTGTTGAAAACACTATGTCCACGTTGGTTCTGATTTGTCTGTTGGCGGCTTCCTTTCCTTAACAAGTTAAGATGTCTTACTTTTCATGTCATAAAATTTTTATTCTTAATCATCTAAAAGTATACAATCCTATGTGCATCTATTATAGACTGTTCCTTGTTCTGAGCACCCAGATTTATATCTGAACATATATATCTCCATTCACTCCTGAATTTTTAAATTTTCTTTTATAGAGCACGTCATTCCTTCCTTATTCCCTGAATTCTCCCACAGAATTCTGGGATGGAACCTAGCTCTCCTGGGCTGAAAGCCTGTTCTTCCAGGGAATATTATCATCTCTTTTCTTCTACTCTATTTCTTCAAAGACTTTGATTCTCTGTTTTAAGATATTTTATAAACTTTAGCCTCCAATTACTCTTTAATTTAAATAAATTGGAATGATGTTTAGATCTCAGGAGTTCCTTGTTATTAGTTTTAAACTTTCTTTATATTTTATGCGGGAAATGTTTCCCAAATAGAAAACAACTTATAATTTTTAAAAAATTACCTCCTAGTCTCTGAAATATTTTTCAGAGTTTATGCATTTTATAGTCTTCCTCAATTGTGCTTATATGACTTCCTCAGATATTTTGTGATTCTTATTATCCACACACTTAAGAATGTTGTGCAAATGTCTGTCAGAGAGCCTCACGTCTGTGGGTAAGTCTTGTTGATATTTAGGCCGGCATCTGATGTACAGAAAAGCAAACCAGTTAAAAACTTTTCTGTGTAAGTTCTTAACTTCTCCCAAGGAAACTGGTTCAATTATCTTAGAGAAAAACTCTTGAGTTTTTACCTCAGGATAACAGCCTAGCATCAGGCTGATTGAGAAGCAGGAGTGGGTGAGCAAGTTCCCATGTGCATATTCTTCTTAACAGTCTTTCTCAGCCAGCTGTACATCCTGTTCCTTACAGTGCCTGAGCCCAAACCTTAATGAGTTCTCCTGCCGTTCTACTATGGCCTTCCCTGCAGCCTACACTGGACATTAACTAGGCAGTTTCGTCTTTTAAATCTGCGTTTGCCTCCATCACTCAGAATTCAGTGGGAGTCTTTGGGGCACTTGTAACTTTCCATATCTTCATTAAGATCTATTTTTAACAGACTCTCAGAAAAGGAGATGTCTTGGTTTAACACTTTGCATAGAATTGTAGTGTTATAGGAAAAAATAATACTTGTGATTTGGGAGGGTAGGTCAGGGGGCATCTATTTTCAACAGGCATACCCAGAATCCCAGCTGCAGGGGAGGGACTCAGTATAGTGTAATGGATAGTGAGTGTCTGGATTAGTGCCGTGTACACAAAGGTATTTTAGAACAGTTAAGGATTTAGATCTTTAGATTTAGGAGGCAGGGAAGAATTCGTGATTTGTTGAGTGAAGTTAGAAGCAGACTTAAAGGATGACATTTACGTGTCCAGTGTGAGAACCACTTGACTGGTGGCTTATTCTGTGGCACAGTGTGGAACAGATGGATACATACAATCTAGCCCAGCGAATATGTGTTGTTCCCTTCCAAATGGTCCAAAGTCAATTGTACATACATGCTTGGGACAATGAATGGGACAGATGATGTAGAAATGGGCAATCACCAGCAGAAAGATGTTCTTTGGAGCTGTGGACAGGGCTGTGCCTGCTGGGGCAGGACATGAAGAGAGGATCAGGCCTGAGGGAGAATCTGGAAGAACAGTAATTAGCAAAAGAAGGGAAGGGGTAACCAGAAACAAAACCTTCCTTAAGCCTTAAAAAGTACTGATACTGAATTTCATTAAGGAAGGACACAAAGAAGGACAAAAAAATCCAAGATTTGGGTCTCTGTAGTCCAGTCCATCCTGTTCACTCACCTGTAAATGTAGACTAGCCTGACTGCCACCCCTCATTGGGATTATTGCCACTGGTCAATCTGCTTCTAGTCTCTCCACACTATTGGTGAAATCATTAAGGCCACTCCACATAGTTAAAAGGGAGGTTTATTTTGTGGGGCAACTTACAAGTGAATGGATAGTTTACAGAGTCTGGGAAAGGTGGCGCAGTCTGGCGGTGTTCTCTGGAGAACTCTGCTCGGTCTACCTCCAGCGTCCAGGGTCCAGGAACCAAGAGAGCCAGTGCATCCAGATCTCGGGTCTTCAGGGTCCTCTCGTGGCCCCTCCTTGTAGGTGTGACCATTACCGAAGCCTCAATGGGGTTGGAACTTCCAGATCAAAGCTGAAATGGCTACCCACTACACTACATCAGGCCTCTTCAAGGCAGATTTGAGCAATTGTTTCCCTTCTCAAAAGTCCTTAAAGGATTTCCATTGTGACTTAATGTGAATCTAAAATATCTGACCTGGAATAAAGTCTGTGATGTCAAAGACCATAGAGGACTCCCATCTCCTAAAGACATTTTCTTGAACTTGCTGCCCAGAGGCTGCTCTTCGCTGAAAAGCCTTATTCAGGCTTCTCCTCAGACCACCATCTCCCCGCCATGCAGTGGGTTCAACTAGTTACTCCCACTTCCTCGGTCCCTAGTCTACCCAGAGATGCCCTGCCCCATGAATTAGTGTTTTCATCATTCTTTGACTTCTTTCCTTATTGCAATGGTTTTTCCTCTGTCCTTGGGCCAACCTCATAGTCTACCCAGCTTCCAACACATATCCCAGGTCTCTTCTCCCCTCATCTCTCAGTCCACCACTGTCCCTCTACGGTTCTCATAGTATCATCATTTTTTCTTTATAATATTTACTGTAATTCTGTATTTTTTCATTCACTCATTCGGTCAGTCATTATATATTTTTTTCTAAATCACCCATTTCATTAGGGCAGGAACCATGTCTATTTTTTTTTCCACTGCTTTAACCACCCAAAGAATCTGATAATGGTCAGGAATCCAATAATTACTGAATAATTGATTTGACAGCTACATCGCGGCTTAGACTCTCTTCTGCTGTTATGACAAACTATTACAGACGGGGTAACTCGTAATGAGAAGAGACGGCTGACTGACAGGATGGCTCAGCAAGCGGAGGCACCTGTGCTCAAGCCAGAGGATTTAAATTCAAACCCTGATTGGACAAGATGGCAGAAGAGAATGGACTCTCAGAGCTGCCTTCTGACACACGCATCATGGCACTTGTGCACTGGCACACATACACACAATAGACAGATGGACGGACGGACAGATGGATGAAGGCAAAATAAGAGATTTATTTGGCTTATAGGTTTGGAGGCTAAGAGGTCCACGATGTGTGGCTGGGGGGGGGGGGGAGCTCTTGCTACATCTTAACCTGCTAGAAGGACAAGCATACACCAGATAAAAAGAGTGAGAAATCTGAGGTCAATTTCATCCCCATGAGGAATAAACTCCTGAGATAACCAGGTCCCTGTGTAGCAAGCGGTTGATCCAGTTATGACAGCAGAGCCCCTTCTGACCCCATCACCTCTTAAAGTTCTCTCTCAGTATTGTTGCACTGAGGACTGACCGTCAACATCATCTTTGGAGGAGACATCAAAACCAAGGCATATGATTAATTCTCTTTCATTGTTTTGTTTTACACCTTCCATGTTTTACCTATTTTCATAATTCCACTTTAGACACCATTTGTTTGATACGTATTTATTTTGTAAATTGCCAGGGTGCTTTAGAAATGCCCTGGTAATTATTAAGGAATTACAAGTATCTTCACTTGGACCTCCACTCTACCCAGTACATATTTCTATCATAACAATTTTTAAAGAAACTAAGTTTTAGTTTATGTTTATGGGTATTTGCCTGCATGTATTTACGTGTACCACATGCACGCAGTGCCCATGGAGGCTAGAAAAGGGCATCAAATCCCCTTGAACTGGAGTTTCAGATGGTTGTTACCCACCATATGGGTGCTAGGAAGCAAAGCTGGGTCCTCTGCAAGAGCAAAAATATAATCTACTTAGCCATCACAATATTTCTACTTACTCACAATTTTTAAAAACTGAAATTAAAATATATCATTTTCTTTTCCTCCCCTAACCCTTCCCTTTACTTTCTCCACCTTCCTCTCTTCTCAAATTCAAGGCCACTGGCTCTTTTAATTATTATTATACACACACACACTGCTAAATATATAATCTGCTTAGTCCCTATAATGTAATTTATATGCATATATTAAAGGGCTGACCATTTGGTACCTGACAACCAACTGGGAGAATCCTCTCTGGGGAAGACCATCTTCTCCCTGTCTCGGCATTCCATAGCTGCCTGTTGTTTCTTTATCTAGGGACGAAGGTTCCACAAACATTTCCCCTTCCACGTTAGCACATTATCCTGTCTGTAATAATTATGTATTTATAATTAGATAATTACATATCTATGGAAAATGGATAAAGAAACTAAACTGACGGACAGTCTGAAGATAGTAAGGGTGAAGAGAATGTGAGTGATAAGCTGGGCCCTCCACCCAGACCTCAGATGTTCATGCTTTCATGCCTAATGTTGAGACACTGTGTGGTTGTTCAGAGATTTATGTTACATCCTTGTTCTCTAGTAGGTGGGGAAGGCCAGGTTGCATACTTAAAATATGTGGGGATATAAAAGTATGTCACTTTTCAGTGTAAAAATTGTCAGTAAGAATAAGGTATGCATGGAAACTCTAACGAAAATGTAAAACTGGGACAGCACAGAGAAGAGTTCTCATCTATGACTTCCTGGTGGCAGTTCCACAAACGACTCTGTTGGCAACTCCATCTTGAGTCATGGCTGCAGAAACCTAATTCAAAAGGCATTCCTACACAGACATCAGCTGAGACACTGTCTGGTCCGCTTCAGGCTACTGCTACCTTGTTCCTAATCACTGCGTCAAAGGATTGTTGTTTCAAAAGTTACATAACTTTCCACAGTTCTACCTTTAAAATCTTCCCTTTGCATTAAATTTTTGGAAGAAAGCATATGTATTATGACACAAATATTGCAGTGTTATCATCTTCCCATGTACGTATCAGTTTCTCTGGAGAATTCCTGTTACTTAGTTGGTGACAATATACAAACTAAACTTTTATCCTCATTTCTTGACTTGGTAATCGTACACATGATAATAGTTAATTAATTCTCTAAGAGAATTGGTAAAACTTTACCATATTTGATCTCTTCTGAGTCAGGCGTGGCTAATTCTTACAGCTCAGTGTTCAAGTCTGTCATCACATCCCCACACCACGTATCCAGAAAAGCATCTCATGAAACTTCTAGATTAAATGACTGTTCTGGACAAAGTATTTGCCTTCCTGTTTTTGCATTCCAATGTAAACTTTCCCTGCTACCAATAGTGACTTCTCATCCTCCTGACCACTTGTTTCACCCACCATTATCACCACTTTCTAACTACAATGTAGGGCCAGACTGACATTTCCCAGAGACATTTAAATGTTAGATGAAGTTGGCCAGAGAGAAGTGTGTGCAATATATCTTCGGGGAATCAATTTCGGATGGAAAAAAATCATTCTTGGATTTTGTTCACTTGAGTAATTACTTTTTAATGAATGCTTACATTTTGCAGCCTTTTGGTTTGCTTTAAAAATTAATTGAATATGTACATATCATCCTAGATTCAAGAAAATGATATATTTTTTATTTTAGTAGCTTAAAAAAAAGGAATGACGGCATTTTTTCTCCATGAAACTACTCTCCTTGTCCTTATTCATTATTAATTTACTATAAATCTTGAACAAGAACATCTCATTAACAATAAAATATCTGATTTCAATCTTCTGTATTTGGGGACATTTATTTTATCCTTCTGCCTAGAGAGATTACCGCAGTCTGCGGAGAGGTGCTCTCACTCACTCATATTTCTTCTTGTTTTTACAGTACTTCAAG
>CABHPR010149971.1:0-7500 GCA_902168415.1 Peromyscus melanophrys
CCATCCATGAAATTGAAGGGATTGAATTAAGGGCAAACTCCTATCCAAAGCACAATTCACCCAAACCTATTTCTCTTATAACGGGCATCTTTAGAGGAACATTTATTTATTTTTCTTTGTTTTTCCCTGTTTGAAACATTAAACTCAATCTAACTCAAATTCCAAAGGCTTATTAAATATTCCCCAATGTTTAGTTTTTCCTGGTTCTGACCTTGTCAGAGTGTACATAAGCAAATAAACTCTTATCATGCTTCTTTTTTACTTTAAATATTTTTTCTTTTTCAAAATAATTTAATGTCAGTTAGGAATGAATCCATAAAACAGTATGGAAGTATGCAAAATTTGTACACTAAACCATGGGCTCGGGGTATCAGTGACTTGAGGATACTTTAAATTCATGATTCATTTATTTGTCTTAAATTGATTGCTTTAGTCTATTTCTAGAAATTTGGTACACATATCTTAATGTACAATCTGATTTTGTGTATTACCATTCCTTGCTCTCACTATGGTTTATCAGTTGCCTACCTCTGACCAAAGTCATGTTGGACTCATATTACTTTTCTTTGTCATTCAGGAGTCAACTACTAAGCAAGAGAAACTTATTTTTCTATTTCCTCCCCTAGGGACAATTTCTCTTGCCAAGGACAGTACTGAATTTCTAAAAGGAATGCACCATTAGGCATGTTTTATTGGAATTAGGGGGGTTGGCCTAGTTCATGTCTTTCAATTTGTCTGCAGTGTCCCTCATAGCAATTAGTGGAGTTCAGTCTGTTGTAATCAATGTCCTAACATTCACCTAAGAGATACGGTCAAGCTGTAAATTAACTGGCATTGTAATTCTACAAGCTGTAAATTCAATATCTGGATTTCTTTTTTAGTGTTTTGTGTTTTCAGCAAAGTCATGTTCATTCAAATCAGTAATAAAAGGCTTTGGAATAACTTTGCTCTCCCTTGGAAAAACGTTAGAAGTTGATCTATTCTTTATTTGTATTTACAATAGATATTATGGGATATGTCTGGATGATCAAGATATTAACTTAACTTTTCTGCATGTGAAGTGACTGGACATCTCAGAAGTTCATGTTACCTAGCAACCAATTGCTATTTGCCTTGCTGATAGCTTTATCTACTTGAGCTATTATTTCCTTCAACCTTTTGTACCTTGACAATTTGATACATTTATATAATGGATTTTAAGTATATTCACCCTCTGCTCTTATCCACTCTCTTTCAATCTTCTCAGTCTATCACTGAAATTCCTCTTCTTTCCTATAATTCTCCCTCTCTTTTCATATCGTCTTTCTATGTGTGATCCATTGAGTTTGGAGTGGCTTGAGTGAACACGAATAGATTATTTCATGGAGTATGGCAACTTATCAGTGGCTACACCTCTGAATAAAATGACACCTCAGCAAATGTTAGCTGTCTGTGGTTCCTAAGGGAGATCTGGGTCCTCATGAGTACTTCCCTATGATGGAATGTTGACAACTCCAATCTTGTGAGCTCTTTTGCAGGTAACCACAGTTGCAGTGAGTTCAGGAGTTCAATGTCTCCTGATGGCTAGGTTATATCCCAAAGGCATCTTTTGGGAGCCACATCTTCCTATCTTCTTGTTCTTACATTCTCTCTCTCTCTCTCTCTCTCTCTCTCTCTCTCTCTCTCTCTCTCTCCCTCTCTCTCTCTCTCTGTTTTTGTGCCTTTTTCATAATGCTCCCTGAGCCTTGTGGGGGGATAATACAGATTCTCCATTTAGGACTGACTACTATATCATTACTTCTTGGTAGTTTGTCCAGTTATTGGTTTCTGCATTAACTACTGTATATTTTAATAAGAAGTTTTTTTTTGAAGATGTGTGAAAACAGCAATAATCTCAAACAGAAACCCGAAGTTGGACCACTTTTTTTTTCCTTTTCTTAAATATATCAACAAAGTAATTTCTCATATCTTTTTTTTCACTACAAGAAAACTGGCTCCAGTTGGGGTCTAGAGTGATGCCCTAATTTTCTTTAAAACATAGTATTTTCATTCCCCTAACCGCAATCATTATTCTATAGCTTAATTTGTCAGTTATGCTGAATAAGAGATCATTTTTATCATATTATGGTAGTGATATTTGAAGATTAGAATTGTTTTTCCTGGACTTTATATATAGTGAGAAATGCCAGAGTAAGAAAAAATACATATAGGGTGGATTATAGACAACAAATTTCAAGAAGATGGAACCTCAAATTCATTCCAAGTATGAACATTTTTGTAATGTCATATTTTGACTTTACAATTGTATCACCACATCTCTATATACTTATAATATATACATATATACATATGAAATACATCATATTAATGTAGTCGTAAATAAAACTATGAAATACAAATCTGTGCTTACATTCTCGGCATTGTTCTGGTTCTAGGGACCTAAAGAAATAGTCATGAGTGCTAAAAAATGTCAAGTGCTTTTCCTATGATACGAATAGTGTGTTTTATTTGTTCTCATGCTTAGTGTGATGGTTATTACTGATTTTAACTTGGCAGGACCCAGAATCACCTTAGGAAGAAGCGGGCATATCTGCGAGTGATTTTATGGATCAAGTCAACAGAAGTGAGAAGACATACTATAAATGTGTGCAGCAATACTCCATTGACTCATGGACTGCGGAGGAGAGAGAAACTTTATGAATATGAGCATTTTCATTATTTTCTCTATCCTGGGAGTGGATATAATGTTACCAGCCAGCTTCCTGTTCCTCCAGCTGTGATTTCCTCACCTTGATGAACTGTATCCTTTAGAACCATAAGGTGATAGAAACCCTTCCTTCCTTAAGTTGTTTACCGTCATATATTTTTGTCACAGCTGTGAGGAAAGTAACTCTTCTATTTTAATTTCTGTTGCTATGATAAAACATGCCACCAAGAACAACTTTTGAGAGAAAAAGGTCTATTAAGGTTAAAATTCCAGGGTACAAGACACTCTTGTGAGGAAATTAAGACCATAACTTAAGTACTGAGTCAAGTCACATCCATAATCAAGAAAGGAGAGAAGCAAATATACCCATGCTGCTTGCTTGCTTGCTCAACTTGCTTTCATCATTCTCATATATTTCAAGACCCAGCCCACAATGAGGTACTGCTCACATCCTGAATGGGTCTTTCTGTCTCAATGAACAATCATGACAATCCCCACAGATGTGCCCACAGGCCAGTTTGATCTAGATAATCTCTCAATTGAAACTCCCTTCTCAGGTGATTGTAGGTTATGTCAAGTTAACAGTTAAAACTAACCAATACAATAAACCAATACACTATCTTTTTCTTGTTTTCCTGATTTCTAATCCATTTGTCCTATTAAACTTGGTATTAATTAAGGTTCATTTAGACTACAATATCAGGAACCCCTTCCAAACCTCTGCTAGTCAAGGAGAGAATTTGATTATATTTTTGTTAAATTTCATGATAGTTTAACTGGTTCTATGTTGATATGCTTTCTCCTTCCCCTTCTCTCTTTCTCCCCATGTCACCATCTTTCATATTTCAATTTTTCTTCTCTGTTTTCTTCTAAAACTAGGTTTAAACAATTGGTTATTTGGCCAGTATTCCTGTTTGGGGTGGCAATCTGTCTATCTAGGAATTTGAATTATCCTGACTATTTAGATATTGTCCCATGTATGCTATTGGATTGAGTGATTGGAGTAATATCCAAGAAAGCTGCAATATACGACTCCAGTATGAAATGGCTCCCAACATGGTCAATTTGTTATATGTTTGATCGTGATGGTGTTATTGAAAAGTTATTGAACCATGTGTTCAGACTTCTTCAATAAATCAATCCATTGATAAGTTCATTCCTGTATGGACAAGGTTCTAGCTGGAGGAAGTAGGTCACAGATGGCATACTTTTGGAAGACACATATTACCTCTAGACTCTTCCATACTCATTCCTACTGCTTACTTGCTATGAGGTGAGCTCAGTCCTTTGCTATAATCTAGTATCATGAAGGTAATATACTTTTCTAGAGACTCAAGGCAATAGAGTCAGCTGACTATGGATTAAAACAACAGTATAAGCCCAAATAAATCCTTCTTATATTAAATGGATTTGTTCAGGCTTTCTTTATGACACTGAAAAGTAACCAATGCAAAAAAGTTGCTAATGGAGACATAAGATTGCTTATGTGGCTGTACAAAACTATCTGATTCAATTGTCTGGGATATTTTATTTTAAATTGTACATCCTGTCTGCAGTTTCCCCTCCTTCCTATCCTCCTAGTTCCTTCTCCCTCCCCGCTCTGTCTCCACCCCAAAATCCACTTCTCCTCCCTTTTTTTGTTTGGCAAAGGGCAGGGCTCCCATGGATATCAACAAAGCATGGCATATCAAGTTGCAGTAAAACTGAGCACCTCTCCATCTATTAAGGTTGAGGAAAGTGACCCAGTATAAGAAGTAGGGTTCCAAAATCCAGCAAAAGAGTCAGAGACAAATTTATGAGATTAATCCTAGAAAACTTGGAGAAGCCAGTTGCATAAGGCTTAGAATGTTCTTACCAGAGCAAAAATAAATGGATTATCCTGATATAAACTCAGAACGTAGATAGAAATGTGGACATTGAAGGTTGTATGCATGATATTTCACAAGAAAACACAAGCTCTATTGGGATCTGGACTGCAGATAATTTATTGTATATCTTGGCAGTGAATGTGTCCACATTTTGTCCACAACCTGAGAAATTGAGGGAAGCTGAGTTGAAATGTGATAGTCTAATTGGCTGAGAAAATGTCAAGGTAACACAGCATTTAGGTTGAGAAACATGAAGCAGAAGCATTTGAAAAACTTGAAATTTAGCCAGAAAAGGAGTGCATATAAATATGGGGCCAGAAATGGTATGGTTGCTATAGAAATTAGCAAGACTAGAAAATACCCAAATGCTTTGCATTGGCAAGATACAAAAGATATCTTGAGGATTTCTGTAGAATAGGCTGGGTCTCACACATCACAGGTCCTGCTCTGCAAATTTGTAATTATATCTGAAATACTTTTGAGAAGAGAGCTGAAGGCATCTGCTGATAAAGACTGCATTTGGAAGCTTTAATTTTTTTTTTCTGAGCTCATCTGTGTAGTCAGAGGCCACTGTGGTAATTCTCCAAGTGATCCTAGCTGCTGTTCATGATGATAATACACACTGGTATTTTCTGCATGATGCTGAATTTGCTGTCAGGAAGAATACCAGAACTGTTGTATCACAGTGTCTTCCATCCAGATTTCAAAAGGAAATAATCTGAGTACAAGTCATGTGTGGAAGAGTTGAAAATCTGCATGAACATGTACCAATAGAGTAATTCATGAGGATCTGAAGGGAATATCCAAGCTGCAATGAAGAATAGTTAAGTTAGAGACGGTACGAACTTGAACATCTGTGCAGGAAAGATTCAGGCTTTAACAAAGCAAATCAAGGGGAGACGCCAAGTGGGTTTCTATTGACAAGGGTGTGGGGAGGGCTGGCCAAACCCATGGAAGCACATGTGATCCCATGTGATACTATGAATGCTGGAATGTAGCTATAGACGTTGATGTTTGCATTGTTAAACTTTATTCTAATTTTAGTCTCGTTTTTCCCGTCTACATCCCAATTCCCTTTATGTATTAGGTGTGTTTATTCTGTGCCATTTTTGTTTTTATATATTTATTTAATTTTTATATGGTATCATAGGTATGAGCTTTTCTTAAGTTATAAGGCAAACTGTTAGATTTATGAGTAATGCTGGATCTTAGAGACTTTTGAAGACGGGGTAAGTGGATTTTGATTTTTTGAGATCGGTACCCCTTGTATACCACAGACAAGAGATTAAGGCTTGGATGTATAAACTTATCCCCAAAAGCCTATGTATTGATAGTTTAGACTCCTGCTGAAAGTTCTTATGAGAGTGCTAATTTTATCAGTGCATTAAATTATTGATGAATTTGTACAAAAATACACTATTGCTACAGGATGTAGTTAGAAAAAAAATGGATCACTGGGAACATGCTTCTAAAAGTATAACTTCTCATCATATTCTTCCTTTCTTGATCCGTATGCTCCCTACTTGCCATGTGATAATTATTCTTCTCTGTCACATTTTTCTCTATGATAACAGTTCTTTAGGAAACAATATGCAAAACGGTGAGTGTAAAGGATAATGTGCACTCTGATGAACTCACTGGCTACCTTCAGAGGGTTCTGTCCTCAAGCACATATCTCTGCCATAAGGAGTGTAATGGCTGTATCAGAGCTGATCAAGAATAGATAATTTGAAAACAAAGTGGTGATGTCATACATGTATTTAATTTGTTCAGCCCTTTGACAATTTTCCATAGAAAAGCAGTCTCTTACAGCCCAGTACTAGTCTAAGATTCTGATAAATGGTCCCTATTCAGATCAAAAGAAAATCAAGGAACTTCAAGGAAAAGGTGGAAATTGGGGTCAGAGAGGGCTCTCTCTTGAGAACATCATTTAGCATGATAGAGAAATAATTGGGTCACACATGTGACAGCCTTTATTGTCAACTTTATTAGATTTGGAACCATAGGGTAGGTCTGTGAGGGATTTCTAGATTAAATTAATAAGACGCAAAACCCAATGTGGGCTACATTACAGGACCACATAAAAAGAAGAAGAAAGCTGAGCCCCAGCAATTCCTGCCCCTCTACCCTGTTTCCTCTCTTTGTGTACAATGTGACTTATTGCTTCCAGTTCCTGCTGTCACAACTTCCTCCACATGTTGGACTAAGTCTTGTAACTGTGAGGCAAAATTAAACCTCCATTTCTTCATCAAGTTACTCTTGTTAGGTATTTCAACGAAGAAAGAAAACTAGACCAGTTACTAATACACTAGTTTACAAGGTTAGCAGTATCCTGAGGTCTTTGTAGTCTTCAGGTTGATCCTGTCTAAGATTGGGGGATATCAGGTCGTTTTTGAGAGTGACCAAATCCAGATGAGCTCTACATGTCTAAAATCCTCCTTCTCTGAGCTTTGTTAAAAAGGAGTTTGATGTGTGAAAATTTGCATTCCCCACAATAGGGTTTTGAGGTAACTGGCCTCAGCAGGCTGTGAAGAAGTAAACAGCCTAGAAGCCAATATGCAAAGGGCATCTTTGGCTCATTTATGTAACATCTACTGAATGCCATTATGAGGAAAGCATTTTTTTTGGATTTTCAAAATCCAGGTGGAATTCTTAGTTCCCACCAGATGTTTCATTAAATTCATTTGGAGAAAAAGATTATTTTTGTGTCCTTCAGACTGCATTCTGGTAGTTGCATATTCTCGCTTTTTTTTTTCTTTTTAGAAATCCCCTTCAATCATGTATCTCAGTGTATTACTTTTTATTTCTGTTCTTGTTTTTTAGAATTTATTTTGGAGAAAGTGAAACACAAACAGAAAATCACATCTACTGGTCTCTTCAAAAGAGTAAATAATTTCTGCAAATACTTGTTGAGAGCAACAATATGTACTGAAGTAACCAAAGACC
>CABHPR010149971.1:12500-41672 GCA_902168415.1 Peromyscus melanophrys
CCCTATTACTTTTTTCTTTCTACCATTCTAATTTTGAATCACTTTAATAATGAAAACACCATATTGGCTATGGGGTGATGGCTCAATAGATAAAGGGCTTTATGCAGAAGGCTGAGAACTTGGTTTCAAATCTCTAGTATCCATTAAAAATCTGGGTTCTGGGTCATACACATATAATCACAGTATTATGGAATAGTAAGGCATATCTCCAGACCTAACTGACAAGCGAATCTATTCAATAAGCAAGTTTCATACATAGTGAGAATTTTTTGGTCTCAAAAAATATAAGTTGGAGAGGAATAGAGAAAGGTACCTGATGTGACCTCTGGGCTCCATATGCAGACACACACACACACACACACACACACACACACACACAGAAGAAGTGAGAGACACACAGAGAGAGATAGAAAATACAATATTAAAATACCACTTTCTACTCTTTAGAATATTGATTAGACAATAAGTTATTTTAGATTATTCATATTAGGCTATTTAAATAGCTAATCCTTGATGTAATATTGATTTTTAAATCTCTCACACAATGTTATTGTACTATCATCCTTATAGACAGTAGGGTATTTTAAAGTGGTAGGAAGATATTTATACTTACTTAATAGATACCATCAGCAATGTGCTTGTAAACCATAATATCTTATATGGAGTTGCCAGGATTCAAGGCTTGGGAAGAAAAATTCCTGAGGTTTTAAAAGAGGAAAACAGGAACATGGGAAGCATGTTAAAGAACTCCAAAGATGATCTTAGAGATCAACTCTTAGAGGACATTCTGTATGATAAACTCCATCATATATTTAGTCACAGCTTAAAGTAAGAAAACCCTGACCCACAAACCCCAAGTTACATATGCTTCTGCGATGGGCTAATGTACAGAGAAAGGACAACATATGGGCAGATAGAAAAGCATGGCCCCTTTCTCTTCTATGAATTGCTCTTTGTGTATACAGAATGACTGATACACATCAGACATTTATTGGGGAGCTTTCCTCTTACCTCAATGTTTAGATATATTCCTGGTTATGTTTGCATATTAAATAAATAGCCCGTATTCGTTTTACATCTACAAACCAGCCAAATATTGAATTAAATACATTTTTTCTTCTGCTGCCTAGACTTAGTGGGTCCTCTTGTGAGACCATTGGCATCACACAAAGTAGAACTAGGAATACCCTAAGTGACATGTGCTATCTCCTATGTTTGCCTATTTCATTGTGCCTCCTTGATCAGTTTAGTCTTAGATGTCCCTTTGGTGTGAAGAAATACTGATGCAGAGTTGAGTGTGGTGATGCACACCTGTAATCCCAGATCTTGGGAGCTATCAGCAAGAAAGTTCAGGAATTCAAGTTCTTCCTTGGCGTTATAATGAGTTTGTGACCAGATTAAGCAACATGAGACCCTGTATCAAGACAACAGAAAAAAAAGATGGTTTCAGACTCTTCTACATATAAGAGAATGGAGCTCATTCAGCTAGAGTTCTGGCTCCTTTAGTATGCTCATTCACATATATAAAATGGTCCTCATATGCTAAAGCTCTGCATTGTTGCAGAAGCTATTTTTGAAAACTATATAGCTTTCTGTAAAAGATAGTATTATCTATTACCATACGTCTTTAGAGTTCTGTACTGTGACAGTCTTACCAAGGCTGTCAGAGGTATCCTTTAGTTCTCGACCATACCTCTCTAATACTATGATATCCACTAACCTGCGCTGTGCAGTTTTTCCTGCTTACCCAGCTGTCTGGCACCACTCTGTGGTTGTTTCATTTCAGATTTTGCTCAGATTGGGAACCATATATATCATCTGGTTAGTTTGCTCAGTTGGTAGTTTCAGAGACTGAGTATAGTTTGGTCACCAGGAGGCTTTAGTAGAATCAGCAAGAAACAGTGCAAGTCTTACTTTCAGCCATGCTGTAAATCAATTGAAATAAAAAAATTCCTAATATGGATGGCTATAAGTTATTGAGAGCTTATTTATTTCTCATATAATAGGGTATGTAATTTTTCTAAAGAATGAAGAAAATGTTCTAGTTTGTATCAGCATCTTGGTAATTTCAGGATTTCTCCCCCAAAAGCCTGTATTATTTTTTGGAAACGTCTGGGTTACTTGAGTCAATACCCATAGTTTTCTCTGAAGATCTGAGATAATCATTTCTCCATTTACTCTTGTGTGCAATTCTTTCCTTTGGAGAGGCAGCTTCACCATTGGCCACTGGATTCTGGGTCTGAGAACCAAATTAGAGATGAAAAGTATTGCATATTCCAAATATAGTTCTTTTTGCATTCTTGCTCTACCTTCTTTAATTTGTTAGATTGTACATATTAAATAATACCTTCTGAGATGATCAGGTACTTACCTTCTAAAACACAGTGTTTAGAGTCTTCCTTATGGACCCCAATGATTCAGACCTCTTGACTGCAATTTCAGACAAGCTGCTTCTTACTGTAATTATGCCAAATTAGCAATTAGTAAATAAGTAATTATTCTTCTGCATCTTCACTCTGTCTCAGAGTCCCACTTCTTTCCTATTATGCTTCTTCTTTTTTTTTTTTTTTTTTTTGCATAGGAGGTTTGAATACAGCGTAAATTATGCATTGTCTGAGGTCTTGGCACACTTTACTTCAGCTGTGAGTCTTATCTTTTGCTGTGCCTGGACTTCCCAGTCAAGAGATAAGAATTGCAAGTGCTGCCAAGAACCTTTGCTCAGCCATGTTGCTTTAAATAAGTGATGAATAGATTTGCAGTACACAGCTTTTGTAAGGGCCCTGGGGTTCTCATCACCATTCATTTAGTACCACAGCCCTTATAGCTGTTACATTTCCACAGCTTGTCAAAATTTACGTTTATTGCATCACCTTAGGATTTTCCTTGTACTCCTTTCTTATTCCAGTTCATCAAAGTTGAAAGTTTTGGCAATTTCAGTGGTATGGCCTGTCACAAACTACTGTTTTCTATACACCACTAGTGATAGAGTCCTCTTTCCTATCCGTGTCAGAATAATTAAATGAAAGTGTCTCAACAGTAAAGTCTTCTACCAAGGTTGGCTTCTACAACATCTCTTTGTAAGTCAGCCTTCCTAAAAGTTGACTTGTATATGAGATGATCTCCAAATGATTTTCTCTGGGAGTGCTTTCCCATAAATAGGGAAACAGGAATATAGGTGAGGGTAGATACAAGAGTAGAACCAAATTCCTTTCTCAGCCCCAGTGAGTATGAATGTTTATTGTCTCCGCAGAGCCCATGTGTTAAATGCTCGATCCCCATTACGCTGCCATTTTCAGGTGATGGAGCTTTTAGGAGGTAGGACATAAGGGCAGGTCCTGGAGTCTTAAAATATTGTTCCTCAAATAAATGGTTGACCTTCAGCTATATTCTGTTTTTCTTTCTTCTGTAGCTGGTGATCTAATAATTTTCTATCAACCACATGTCCCCACAGTGATGTGAAGCCTTGCTAAAGACACAGAGGAAAAGAGGCAATCATTGGATGGTGGAAACTATCACAGCCAAGGAAGCAGCTGCTGTTTCAGCTTAAAATGAAGCCCGGGAACACACATTTCCTCCCTGGGGTCAGTGAACTTCTCTGGCTACAACTTATCCATCAGTCATATTTCATGACCTTTAAGAATGAGGTTGTAGCTCTCAGAGAAAAGATCCAGTTTTACTGAGGATAATTTCTCCCCAATAGCAGCAGCCGTGAGCCATTATTGGCCCAGACTTAGAGCTTCTTGGGCGGGAACATTTGTGCAGTCGCTAGTTACAAAGAAGATATCTGAAAACGAGGACACCTAGCAGTTTTGCATAAAATGTGACCTGCATGGGTTAATCTTTACTTCAAATGCTCTGAATCTGTGTATTTACAGCAAATGAAGTACTTCAGGTGAGCAAATGACATCTGAGGTAATCTTGTTTTGTTTCCGATCTTCAGATAGAATATCCACACTTCAAATTACCCAGATGATTGTCAATGCGCACTTTCATTTAGAGCTGTGAAATCCTATACATTAGTTTTGTTCATATTGTGCTGTGTGAAATGAAGATGTGGCTATTATCCTGTTATTTGGATCATCCAGGGTGGATAACTTGGGTCCCAAATTGGCTTTTCTTTTCTTACTTGAGTGATCAATTTACCTGTTTAAATTGATAAAAGCCAGCTTTCAGTTGAAATATATTGGTCTATACCTGTGTGGGATTGGTTTTCCTGCAGAACACCAAATAGTTTAGATGAAATGCTAACCATGGGGTGGCTCAGATGAGGAGCGTGAGAAGCCAGTGTCCACACAAAGCTAAGAGAATGATTTCAGCTCCTATTCCAGGTTGTGACGAGTAATGAAATTGTGTTTGTTAGTTAATCTATGTCTGTGGTTTCTGTTTCTTTAAAGGTGGCTGATCTGATTCCACAGTGCATGTCTCATCCAGGGAAACAGGATTGCCTTTTTGCTTCTGGAGTGCTGGAAGATGATACCATTAAATGCTGCAAACATATCAAAACTGAATTTTTAAACCTTAGACTTTAATTGGAGATCACATACTCATAATAGTTTTTTTTAACTTTAAAATGTAAAACTTTTGATTACTCATAACAATGTTTCTTGAATAAATTTATTCAATAATACATGTACACTACTCTAAATGATCTATTTAACAGATTTATATTGTTTAAGGGCAGCAATACTGTAACTGTCTTTTACAGTTTATCAGTAATTTTAAAATCTCTCTTTTCTTGGTCAGTTTAATAAAAGCCCTTTTCTCCTTTCGATCCACAAAATTTTGGCTTTAATGATTTTATGTGTCATTTAAAATGATATATCAGCCCCTCTCCAAGGCTCAGTGAACACTGAGGAAGAAAGTATAGGAGGCTAAGAGCCACAGGATGGGGAGAAGTACTTCGAAATTTTATTCTTTGTATATGACATGGCCATAGCTGTTGTATCCAAGAACTTGCAGCAAGCAGTGGTTGCCTACATATTAGATTAAACCAGTGAAAAGATCCAGCATGGATAGAGGAACAGTTCCTAGGAGGATCTATTTGCAGTTGATTGCTGCTAAGGGAGGGGCACTCAACCTGTCATTGGAGGTGTGGCTATTGGTAGGGTCTCCATGCTACAGTTGATGACCCATCATGCACATGTGTGAACAGGTAGCACTAATTGTACTCAGTGGGTTAGGATAAATACATAAATAATAAAAAGGAAGATATGATATTATGAGGTAGAGTGTCTTAGTTACTGATTTATTTCTGCAAATAGACACTGTAACCAAGGCGACTTATAAAAGAGAACGTGCCTTGCTTACAGTTTCAGAGGGTGAGTCCATGACCATCATGGTGGAAATGTGGCAGCTGGCAGGTAGGAATGACGCAGAAGCAATATATGAGAGTTTATGTCTATTCCAAAAACACAGAATGGAGGAGAGAGAGACAGAGACAGGGAGACAGAGACAGAGACAGACAGAAAGAGGCAGAGACAGAGAGAGAAACAGAGAGACAGAGGCAGAGACTGAGGAAAGAGAGCCTGGCATACGCTTTTGAAACCTAAAACTCACTCTTGTTATACACCTTCTCTAACAAGGCCATGGCTCCTAATCCTTTCAAACAGTTCCCCCAAATAGGGAACAAATATTCATATATATGAGTGATAGGGAGCATTTTCATTGAAACCACCACAGGGAGTTACTAAGAAGAACTGGAAGAGGGAGTGAGGGGTTTCCATGATGAAGATATATTGTATACATGTATGAGTTTTCAAATAATTATATGTGTGTGTGTGTGTATTTGTGTGTGTGTGCATGTGTCTTTGTGTATGTGTACATGTGCTTAAAACTATAACACTCCTCTAAGTATTGTATTTGCTACATATTTTAAATTTTGTATCATGATATTTAATTTCTCTCAAATCATTTAATTTTTTTCCATTTGTTTTTCCTTAAGCAACTGGGTATTGTAGAAAAGCCCATTTTGTATTAATGTCACTGGTTTAAACTTTCAGTCATTGATTACTAGTTTGAGACCATTTTATTTAGAGAATATGCATTTCATAACATAAATTACTTTGAATTTAATCAGTGTGGTGTTATAACTTCATCTTGGAGAATGCCCATGTACATTTGGGAAAAAATATGTACTTTGGTGTTGATGGATGGAGGGATGCTTTTGTTACATCTACTAACTTTATAACTGGTGTTTTTTAAAGTTACTTTCATGCTGTTTTTTATTTTGACTTTCCACCCATTACTGGGGTTAGAATGTGAAAAATTTAAACTCATTTTAAATAATTTGAATACTTTTATATACCTTTAGCCCCCAACATTCTAATCACCTTTCTATATTAATTTCTCTCTTCCTCTAAGTCCCTTTCTCACATTTAAGTAATGTGGGTTTGTTGTTGTTGTTGTTGTTTTCTTTTTGCTTGCTTTTTGTTGTTTTGAGATCAATGAGTTTAGCCAACAAATAAACTCAGATACTCAGATGTGACCATGAGCTTGAAGTATCCGTTGGTACTTGATGGGCTCCTCTGTGGATAAACAGCTGAAGAAAGTGACAGAACATCTCCCAGAATCCATAAGTAGCCAGTAGTGCAGCAGGAGGAACAGAGGGCTGTGAGGCCCTCTGGATCCATGACTGATAACTAACAGAGAGTGAGAGAAATAGTCTTCCCCTGGGAAAAGCACACTCATTTTTAGTCAGTAAAAATGATCATTCCTGAAAAGATATAAAGTAACATTATACAGACTGAGAACATTATATATATATATATATATATATATATATATATATATATATGTGTGTGTGTGTGTGTGTGTGTGTGTATAAATATGTGTGTGCATATGTATGTGTGTATGTACATTTATGCATGTAAGAACAATCTCTGACAAAAAATCTATGAATTTGAAAGAGAGTAAGGAGGAATACAGGAGAGAATCTGGAGGGAGAAAAGAAGGGAAAATGACATAATTATTTTATAACATCAAAAACAAAAGAGAATGTCTGCTTTCAACATTTTGAAGTTGAACTGATTGCATAAATTTTCCTTTACTAACTTATTTCCTATAAGTTGTTACATTAAATTTTGCTTAACTAATTATATGTAGCTATAGAAATATGAAACATGTATAATTTGCCATAAAAAGTCAAATTACTAAAATAGTATTTTAAACTTGAAATGCAACATGGGTAAAAAGTTATGATAGAGAAAATATTTAAGGGACAAGGAGTCTTGCCAGGTAAACTTAATTATCGACAGTTTAAAAGGACTGGACCTCGTGCCAATTTGCAATCCAAGCCCTGGGCTTGAGTTACCCATTGACCTCTCATGAAACACTTCCGCCAGCATTGGTTTCATTTGCATTGCAGTCTACTGACTGATCATTTTAAGAGTCATTATTGGATTCCTTTATGAGCATTTCCCCCACCCCCCTTTCTTTCTGGTTACATTTTTTTTTAAACAAGTGGTGTTTCAGATAAACACTTGACATTTTTATGAAAGAACATTACATTATCACTATTATAAACATTCTCACTTCACACTGCTTTTAAGGAGCTTTGTTCCATAAATCTCATTATTTTGATAAAGTCTTTCTATATTAGCATTAACCAGAATCAAGAAACCAATCTCTCTCTAGACTTTACCTGAAAATAATTTTATAGGAATCTGTCTCTTAAACTTTTTTAGGTGAGAGATAATTATTTTTCAACCAAGTAAATCTGCAACAAAATATTGTATATTATTTATTACAGATAATTCCTATCTATCCAGCATGGAATATTTTCTATGTGCCCAGCATACGTATGCTATTTTCTTTGGAATATTTATACACTCACACTGTTCTGAAACAGGAGTTATTTATTTATTTATTTTATTACCTAAATTTTCTCTTTTATTTTACATCCCGACCAGTTTCCCCTCCCTCGTCTCTTCCTGTTTCCTGCCCCTGCCTCCCCTCTACCCCAGCCCCGCATCCACTCCTCCTCTCTCTCCTTTGAGAAAGGGGCAGGCCTCACATGGATGTCAACAAAGCATGGCACATCAAGTTGAGGTAGGAACAAGCTGAAACAGGAGTTATTATTACTTGACAGATAAAGATACTGAAACTCCAAAGGATCGAGTAAACTTGCTAAGGAAATATGCTTGTTACGAGGCAGAATAGTGAACTGAACTAAGTCAATAGGGCTCAGTGCCTTTGTGTCTCCCTGTTTGGCACTGGATTTTCCACTTAATGTTTGCATTTAGTTGAACTGAGATTCCTATATGGATAAGTTTATTGTATATTCTTTGTGGCACATAATTTGCCTTTGTTTTTATTTTATGGTCTGAGAAATCTCTTCAAATTTTATACTTTAAAATGTATGTTCTGTACACAACAAGTTACATATGTGTGTGTGTGTGTGTGCGCCCGCGCGCGCGCGTGCGCATGCCTGCCTTATAATTTGGATATTTGGAAATAATATTGTATACAAGTTTTAAATAAACTTTCCTTCTCTTCAAATTTTATAAAAATTAAATAATCATACCTTGTCATAAATATTATTATAAACAGCATGATATAAAATGATTATAATTTACCATAAGAATGTTTTATATGTACATATTAATTCATAATTTGTCATATTTCTTTAATTTTATCATATTTTTCAAAATACTTAAATCAATATTCATACTTTGTGATCATTCAAATTTTAGTCTTGATTTCCTCAGTTATCAGTCTTGTATGCTTAGTGCCTCTCCACAACCTTCCTTTCCTTTGCCTCTAATAGCTCACTGCTGTAAAATTTTTTATAATTCAGCTCTTTAGGTAAGGAAGACATTTGCATACAAGTAGATTAGATAGGGACTCTGATAAATCAATCCCTGATGTCCCCCAGTATACTGGAATATTGAAAAAAGAGTATCCACCTTACCTAAAAAAGAGACATGTTCTAGATTCATGTTCATTATTTACCAAATAGTTTCTAGTATAGTGTGAGGATGGGGACTTGGCTCAAAACTGGTAGAGTCTTAAAAAACTTCATGTGTTTTATATTTTTCTTCTTTTTTATGAAGAAACAATGAAACAAACAAACAAAAACAGCACAACTAACATTTTTTTCATTTCAAAGAATTTAAGGTAAAAAGAGGAAATATAAAGAAATGCATTAGTTAGTGATGTAAACAGAAAAGATCCATTTGGTTACCATGACTCAATAAATTGTACACTGGGGTTATTTATGTAAAAGTCTGAAAGCACAGGATAAGTTTTGAAATAGCCAAGCATGGGAATTAGAGCACTGTATATACTCAATTTCAAGTGTCATTTGTAGACATCAAATACTGCTTTAACTTTTTATATACTTGTATATCAAAGAACATTGAAGAAAGGCAAATGAAATCCAAAGTGAAGGTATCTGAAAAAGATGCTTGTTTAGTCTCAATATACCATTTCACAATTTTGTCAGTTCTAGAAATGGCTGCATAGTTGACAAAGAATTTCCATAGCAGTTTCACTTGACACTTTAAGAGCATTGAGGCATCTAGAGGAAAATATTCTTTCCATTAATGAGTAAGATAACTGAGTCTTAAAACTTTTTCGTGTATGCCTTTTCCAATGTCAGTCGACAGAGAAGAAGCTAATTTGGGCCGTGGTTCAGTTTATTGTTGTGTTTTTCTCTAAATTTTTTTTTCCTGTGCGTGGTTGGTTTATTAAATATGAGAAGAGAAAAAGTTGAAGAATCAAAATGTATCTTCAAGAGCAGGTTATGTATGGTGCTCTATCATGTAACTTATCTTGGAGTTAATACCACAACTCAAATACTAGTCTTGCTACTTTCTAAACAATAATCATTTATGAGCTCAATAAATTTCAGATCTCTGGTGTCCCTGTTAAACAGTCTCAGGGCTGATTTGGAAAGCTCTGAAGTACCACCAAGTTCATCAGTTTTCTTACACTCATTGCTTTAACTGATTGATGATTTCTTTGACCCATTGATTTCTTCTAGGTTATGTCCTTAACACCTCAACTACCTAGAATATAACAGCTTTAAATTTCTATTTATTACATTATTTATTTGACATAACAACAACAGTTCCCCCCCTCTCTCCTCCTGTTCCCTCCCCCACCTCCTTTCTACCTGCCCCACATCCACTCCTCAGAAAAGGTAAGGCCTCCCCTGGGAGTCAACAAAGTATGACCTAACAAGTTGAGTCAAGACCAAGCTCCTCCCCACTGCTTCAAGGCTGAGTGAGGCATCCCACCATATGGAATAGGTTCTAAAAAGCTGTCTCATGTTCTAGGGACAGATCTTGGTCCTGCTGCTAGGAGCCCACAAATAGACCAAACTACATAACTGTCACCCACATGCAGAGGGCCTAGGTCGGTCCCATGCAGGCTCCCTAGCTGTTGGTCTAGAGTCCATGAGCTCCCATGAGCTTGGGTCAGCTGTCTTTTTGGGTTTTCCCATCATGATTTCGAACACCCACCCCCAGCCCCGCTTACTTGTATAATTCCTCCTCCCTCTCTTTAGCTGGATTCCCAGAGCTTGGTCCAATGCTTGGCTGTGGATCTCTGCATCTGCTCCCATCAGTTACAGGATGAAGGTTCTATGATAACAATTAGGAGAGTCACCAATCTTATTATAGGAGAAAGCCAGTCAGTTCAGGCGCCTTCTCCACTATTGCTAGGAATATTAAGAGCTGCAAAGGAAAAAGGCCAAGTAAAAAATGTGTAAGGGCAGACCTATCAGAATTACACCCGACTTCTCAGTGGAGACTCTAAAAGCCAGAAGGTCCTGGACAGATATTTTGCAGACACTAAGAGACCACAGATGGCAGCCCAGACTAGTATATTCAGCAAAACTTCCATCACCATGAAAACAGGGTCCATCCTTCTGCTGTATACAAGAAATACCTCAACTTCAAAGACAGACATTACCTCAGAGTAAAGGGTTGGGAAAAGATTTTCCAATCAAATGGACCTAAGAAATAAGTCGGTGTAGCTATCCTAACATCTAACAAAATAGCCTTAAAATTCTTAATCACAAATGTTTATTGTGAGAAAGATTTAGTTTTGTATTTGATAATAAGGATGATACTATCAGTATTCACAAATACAATATAGTGGTTCCTTTATCCCCTTTGATACAGTTTATGCAGGTCTTTCTAGAATTAAGAGGTATTTCATTTAACATGTGTATTTCAAAACCATTCCTAACATTTATTGTGGGTGGTCACCAGTTCATGTTTTTTCTAGAATATATGCAAAGTCCCTCTCACTCCCATAACAGTTTTGGATTTCTACTCATCCTTTTCAACGTGGGCAGAGAAAAAGAATGATCTATACCTTAGATTTTTGACAAGAGTACAGTGTTGAAGAGTGACTTGGCCTAGTTCAGAGGAAAACCTATCTACCACTTTGGCTTAGAGGCGAGTCCATAAAGTTAAGGAAATTTAAGCTTTGAGAAGCTCATTAGTCATTCAAATTGATTGCCAGGATATTTTACAATATTTGAACCTCTTTTTAATTTTTTAAAAATTATGTATTTTATTGTTTTGAGATAATAATATAATCTTATGTCATTTCTCCATTCCCTTTCCTCCCTTCATACCCTTCTATACCCTCTTCCACTCTTACAAATTCATAGCATTTTTACATTAATTGTTCTTACATACATATCCATATTCTTATGCACTCTTATATAAGTGTGTGTGTGTGTGTGTGTGTGTGTGTGTGTGTGTGTGTTCAATACTCTCGTATTTCTGTTTTCAGATTTGACCATTTGGTACTGGATAGCAAGTCTGTATGTCCTCTGGGGAAGACTACTCCCATTCTCATCTGTTCTTAGGTGCCTGCAGTTCCTGATATAGGGCTGAGGCCGGATGAGTTTAAATTACCACTTCACTAAACTAGAATATTTTTTTTTTGTTTTTACAAAGGTAAATAATATAGTACAAGAAGATAGACCATAAAGATGCTGACTGACATTTGCTTCTCCTTATCACTCTGCTGAACAGCTGCAAACTAGATTGAAATGTTTGATTTTCATACTCTAGAAAACTTGTCCGTGACCTTCTTTCTATGTCTCCACAGTGGAAATTATTCTAGTGAAAGTTTGCCTTATTTTAATTGTTCCCTTGATCAGTAGCAACTCGGCAACTATAATCAAGGATGATTCTTATGTTGTTTTATTGTAGTCACAATTAAACTAATAATGATTTTAATCACCACGGTTTTGTTATTCATCCTAAGTAATTGATTTTCCAAACTTTAGCTTATATTTTATATTTTCTCACAAAACATTACACAATATTCTGAGGTACAGAAGATAAAATCACCATAAAATAAGTCAAAATTTTGAATTGATCAATTCTTGTATCTTTAATGTTTCTTAGAGTACTTGCACTGTACTGTTGGATCACACATGGCACATTATTTTGAATACATTACTTAATTGTTTCATAAATATTAATGATTTAAGTACCTTTTTGGGGAATAAGTTGAATGTTCAAAAATTCTCAATAGCTTATAGATTTTTTTGATTTTCCAATAAGTAAAATTTGTTTTGTCTAATGTCTCTCAAGTTTAGCTTGATTTGCTTAGCAGCATAACAGATTGTGAGAAAAATTATCTCCTTTTCTTCTTGCTTGCTCATTTAAACCCAAATAGCCTTTTATATTCTTGAGTTATTTATTCTCTTGAAAATTGCATGGTACTTATTGTGCATGTGTATTGCTTTCATAAGATGTTCCATAAAAACATCCCAGATACTTGGAGCACAAAAGACATTCGTTCTGCATAGTTTATTTTCTAATGCCTATTTTCATAGCTATGATAAGGTAGGAAATAAGCAATTAGAGAGAAAGAATACACACAGAGAATCAACAAGAAAAATAGAAAAGATCAACATGTTTCAGACATCTGTGTATTTTTAATATAGAGTGGTATTTATTTAGATAAAAATGGATAGCAAGTGATTTTGTAATTAACATAATACTTGACTATAGGGGGATAATATACATATTCAAGTATAATTGAATAACACTGAAATTATTTGTATTTAGAATCAAATATTTTTATGTTATGAGTGATCTAAATACACTGTAAAAATGAGAAAAAACTAGATGAAAACATTTATCTCAACAAGAAGTCAAAATTCAAAACTCACACAAGCAAACTAGTTATTGTGCCTTCTCCTTATACTATTGTTACATTTTTCCCTTAAAGGAGATTGAATTTTTGTTTAAATGTAACTTGGAAATCGTAACTTTAAGTTTAGCACCTGAAATCTCTGGGAGGTATAAGATATGCATATCATACTTAACCTACAAATATAATTCAAATTTATAATAGTCTGTTTCCCAAAGAATTAACAATTGTTAAGTGCAAAGTACAAAAAGCCTGTTTAGCATTGTTTATGATTTGTCCTAAAAGGGCCAAAAGGATATCCTATGGAAAATATCCAATATTCTATGGAAAAACATCCCCTGATCTGCAGCAAAGAATGAACACAAACAGAGCTGGCCCAGGGAGTTTAACTATACCAGGATCAATATGAATACAATAAAATATCTGTTTAGGCCTCAACACAGTCTTTGCTATAAAGAAAAGCACTTGGAAGGCAAACAGCTGTATACTATCAACACATGCATATCTTAGCTTCATGTCCATGACTAGTGGTCTTCTTCTCCTGTAAAATTGCTAAGAGACAGCACTAGTCTCACAACCTCTCCTATCCCTAATTATATTCTGCAGGTCATTCTTCAACTATCACAGTCAGATTAAGTTTCTACATTTCTTTTTTAAAATTTGTTTTTTTGAAAATTCCATACATGTGTATACTTCATTGTGAACATTGTCACGCTGAGTGCCTTCCACTTCCATTGCCCTCCTATCTCACACAGATGAGGCCCTCTCCTGAGTTCGTCTTTCTGTTTCCTCTCATCTTCGTATTATCATAGCTTTTAATGACTCGTTGGAGTATTGTGAGCTCATCCTCAGGCACACAACAGAAGACAATGTTTACTTCTTCCTAAAAATCCATAAGTAGTTCATAGTTTGATAGGAAGGGGTAGGGTCACAAAGGCCTCAAGCTTATCTATGGTTGAATGTTAAAAGGCTCAGACTTATTTGTGTCTACTGCTGGCAGGGGCTGCTGTTTTGAGATCACAATCTCATTGACTGTGCTATGCTCACAAGTTAGTATTTCAGTTTCTCTTCCATCCTCTAGATCTTAGAATTTTCCTGAGAGTGACCCTAGCGAGGACTCCTAGTAATGGAGGATACACAGTTTGAACCGGCCATCTTTTATAGCAAGGCAAGACTTCCAGTGGTAGGACTGGGTTACATTCAGTTGAGTTGTTGGTGAAAGAGGTCCTATGGAGATCCCTAAACAAACCAGACTGATGTTAGGATTGAAGGTCTCCCTCTGAAAACTGACACCAGGGCCACATTGCTGAGGACAACGTCCACAGAGCCCATTGAATGTAAAGAGTTGGAAGTGGTGTGGGCTTGGAGTCTTCACCCCTACTTTCTCTTGCATGAGAAGGTACTTTGCAGGAACAAAAACAATTACAATCCAGCCACAAAACCTTCCATCTACAATATGTCCCACCTGCAATATCTTCTGGGGCAATGGTGGTGCAGAATGTGTAGGAGTGGCCAACCAATATCTGATTTAACTTGAGGCCCACTTCACAAGAGGGAGCCCATGTCTGCCATTGCTTGGATGGCCAGAAACAGGAGACAGGATAGCTCAGAAAAATATGATAGTACCAAACATGGGGTGATATATTATGTCCCCCAATATACTGTGCATCCTAATAAACTTATCTGGGGTCAGAGGATAGAACAGCCATAATATTAAACATAGAGGCCAGAAAATGGTGGCATACACACCTTTAATTCCAGCTTTCCAGAGGCAGAGATCCATCTGGATCTCTGTGAGTTCAAAGCCACACTGGAAACAGCTAGGCGTGGTAACAAGAGCCTTTAATCCCAGGAAGTGATGGCAGAAAGCAGAAAGATATATAAGGCGTGAAAACCGGGAACTAGAGCTGGTTAAGCTTTTAGGCTTTTGAGCAGCAGTTCAGCTGAGATCCATTCGGATGAGGACACAGAGACTTCCAGTTTGAGGAAACAGGATCAACTGAGGAACTGGTGAGGTGAGGTAGCTGTGGCTTGTTCTGCTTCTCTGATCTTCCAGCATTCACCCCAATACCTGGCTCCAGGTTTGTTTTATTAATAAGACCTTCTAAGATTCGTGCTACACAAACATGGCTGGGCTTAAATTAAAAACAAACAAAAAAAATGAAATGATACCTAATGGTCTTCTGCTCTACTCATAGATCAATGCCTCATCCAGGCATTATCAGAGAGGCTTCCTCCAGCAGCAGATAATAACTAATGCAGAGTCCCTCAGCCAGGCATTATGTGGTGAGAGAGAGTCTAAATTGGGTCTCCATCTGGTCCCTCCTCTTGGGGATCAGGGGATGCTGCTGAAGAGTATCTAGGTATCAGAGTGGATGGAGGTCACCAGGAGAACATGGCCTTAGCAATCAACTAAGCAAGACTCACATGGGTTTACAGAGACCGCAACAAGCACAGGACCGACATAGGTCTGCACCAGGTCTTCTGGGTATGTTATGGCTGTTAGTTTGGCATTCTTGTAAGACTCCTAACAGTGAGCGTGGGTGTATCTCTGACTCTTTTGCCTGCTCTTGAGACTCTGTTCCTCCTATTCGGTTGCCTTGTCCATCCTGATATGACAGCTTTTACCCTTTCTTATAGTATCTTGTTTTGTCCCATTTGGCTGTAATCTTCTAGAGGCCTGCTATTTTCTGAAAAGGAAAGAGAGGAGGAGTGGATATGAGAGAGAAGCAGGTGGGGAAAGTCAGGAGGAGTGGAAAGAGTTGAAATTGTGGTTGGTATTTGGTGTATATTGTGTGTAAGAAGAATTGATTTTCAATAAACAAAAGAATGAGAGTCACATTTGTCTGTGGGTCTAAAAATAGATATATTAAAGGAAGCTTAGAAATGTTTAACTGAAATGTCATATGGTAGTAGGCACTATATGGGTGCACTTTCCCATCAAACCGATCAGTGCCTGGACCACTGAAGCAAAAGAGTGGGAGGTAGTTCTCAGGTATATCTGTGGTGATACTTGCCACTGGAAGAAGCAGTACTCAGCATTATCCAAAGCAGCAACAGCACAACTCCCCTGATGAACTATCGAAGTGTAAAACATTCAATTAAGTTGGTGTGCTATAGTAAATTGACTAAGGATTCCCTCTTATAGTTCCAGATGACTATGCTTCTTAAAACAAATCTTCATTGTAAAAACTGTAAAGGAGGCACAATCAACAGGGACCATAATGACACTATGGGCTCAGATGCAGTGGAAAGATTTCCTATACTATAATGGCGATTACTAATTCCAAAACAAAGGAAAGGCAGGTTGCAGTGCTTGACTGTCAGTAGCAAGATGAGCATAATTAACCTAATGGCCATTAGTATTGAATGTCATCAAGGGTGATATAATTAGCAGGAATATGGGGCTATGACTAACATATTAGAGTTTTCTCAAGAAGGATGACTATCCCACCAGGGATATACATATACAGACATTCATACATACATACATACATACATGCATATATACATACATATGAATGTACATACATATATCATAGAGGTTTGAGGATGGGATAAACCTAAAGGTCATAGATTACACAGCTCCTTTGAAAACTGACAATTCCTTTTCCGGGCTCTAGAATGAAGCCAGGTGAACACTTTGAATTCATTAGCTTGTTAGACAGATTGGCTGCCTTTGAGGACAGTACAATAGTTCCCATGTATGTATAGTCATGATTGCCCAGCCATTCTCCAAAGTGACTTATGGTCATTTTAGAGTAATATTCACCGATGAAAAGTGAATAAATAGAACTTTTAAGGAATTTTGAACACAGGCTCTGAATTCACACTGCCTATATACATAAAGTATCATTCATATCACCCTGATAGGCCAGAAGAGAATGGAAAAAATAAATGAAATACTTATCTCCATTATAGTCATAGATTATATTCATTGAGGCTCCAGGCCACTGATCATTCCCCAGTTTCCTCTAAGTGCCGCATTTACCTCATTATATTAAGTATATTAAGTATAACTTCCCAGATATGTATCAAAGTAGACTTCTAATACGCCAAGGATAGCCTTATAAGCACAAGGATGTGCCAGTTCAAAGTGTGGTGATCTATAACCAAACGGGGAAGGGCGATGATGAACATCAGTTAAACTTGCAGCTTTGTTTACCTTTGACACTGTCATAGGACATTGCCATCTAAAAATATGCTAAAAAATTACATGGTCAAGTTACAAACAAATAACAGAAATGTCTCAATAATTTTAAATTTTGATTTTGTCTTGCGTCACATGGATAACTTATTGTGACTGCATGTAATCCACAGGCTGTGGTTAGACACATCTATAAGATTCCAAACATCATCAGGCCTGTAGAATGTCCTACCAGATGTCTGCTCAAAAGTTTTCTAGAAATTGTGTTTTCTTGAGATTCTGTGTTTTCTTGGGACAAAAAGAATTTTTAGAAACAAGTAGTTTTCTCTGTACCAGACCAGGTACAATAGTTTAACCCAAGATGTTGTGAGTACTAAAATACATATACATCTGGAGCTATCTGCTAAAAACTGTCTTTAGTAGTTTTAGTTCCCAGTGATTATTATAACTTTGGTACATCTTCCTTTAATAAAACAGGAAAACAGTATCAATATAGGCCCCTACAAATCCTTTTATTACTATTTTAGATGGTAAAACCTTGAATTTTGTGTTCAATTATTTATAGCCTATTTGAAAATAAGAAATTCATTTCATAAGACAAATTTTTATGTTTTATTAAGAAATGTGAGTTTGAACAAAAGTGCTTTGCCATTTAATTCATATAAAGTCATTAAAATTTTTCAATTAGTTTTTCATAAATAGTATGTTGTATATCCCATTCTTAAAATTAGATTTCAAACATATTTTATCCCTCGCTCTCTCTATATATGTATATACATATATTTATATACACATTTATATAGAGAGATTTGAATATTTATTTCACTTTTTAATTTATACATATTCTACAAAATCTTTAATCTACTTTAAGTGAGGAAAAACTGATAAATGAAGGAAGTTATCAGGAAATAGTCCTTTCTTTTCTTTTCCTTTGTTCATCATTTCTTAGTAATTATTGGCTAATGCAGAGAAGCATCAGTAATCACAATGGATACAGTACAGTTTTCTTAGATACTTTTCATTTCTAAACACACACATACCTTTCATCAAAGAGAACTGACTACAGTGAAATGTGTCAGGTAGCCAGTGGTTAATTGCTCATGATCCAATATAAAACATCCCATCCATGCACATGGAAACAACTCTAATTAAACTCAGTAGCTCACAAAATGGCAATATAAAAGTGGGGGGAGAAATTATTGTGAAGAAGGGCTTCAGCAGTAGTGTGTGAGGAAGATAAAATATTTATGGAGTGTGTGTATGTGTGTGTGTTTGTGTGTGTGTGTGTGTGTGAGAGAGAGAGAGAGAGAGAGAGAGAGAGAGAGAGAGAGAGACCAAATCACATTTTAAATACTTAGGAAATCATGGATGAATGAATTTTAGAAAGAGATATATGATATCCTTTATTACCAGCACCTGCACTTAGAAGAACTTTTACCTTGCAGTAAACTTTGACTCATCTGAACTACCATTTCTTTTTTTTTTTTTAAGATTTATTTATTTGTTATGTATACAGTATTCTGCCTGCATGTGTCCCTGCAGGCCAGAAGAGGGCACCAGATCTCATTACAAGTGGTTGTGAGCCATCTTGTGGTTGCTGGGAATTGAACTCATGACCTCTGGAGGTCTGGAAGAGCAGTCAATGCTCTTAACCACTGAGCCATCTCTCCAGCTCCTGAACTACCATTTCATGGGTTCACAGGAATGGGTACTCATGGGGCATTGTATATGCTTCATGGAACTGGGTAAGCATAGTATGTTCATATATATTATGTAACATCTATACTCAATTCAGATTTCTCATTGACGTAAGTTCAACAACAATGTTATCAACTTTATGAAGCAAGCAAAGAGCATTGAACGAAGGACAAGGTTCTTCTAATTAGAGAGTCCTTCTGATGTTACTGCAAGGGTCACATGCTGATGAACTATACTTGATTTTGAGGGAGGGATACAGCTTGCTTGATGAATGTGAGCCCATCATTCAAGACAGCCCTCCAAATTCCACATTAAAAAATCACAAATATAATATGGCATGCTCACTCGGTGAGGGTGTTTGCAACCACGAGCCACTTGAGATTGCTTACAGTCTACTGAAGTCTAATCTCCTCTTGTTTGGCCATGTCCCTTTCCCTATTATCCTTTCCTCACACTCACTTTTATTCCAGAGAATCATTAATTCTGTCTGGATGTGCTTTAGAGAACCCAAATGGGAAGCTCCCTTGTTTTCAAATCCAAGCTATCAAAACTTTCTTACTTCAAATGTGCTAATTAATTTTGGTATAAAAAGTTCCCCCACCAAATTTATTATAATATGTTATAGATGTACTTTTTTTTGAGACAAGGTTTCTCTGTGTGCCTTTGTACCTTTCCTGGAACTCACTTTGGAGACCAGGCTGGCCTTGAACTCACAGAGATCTGCCTGCCTCTGCCTCCGAATGCTGGGATTAAAGGCATGCACCACCGCCACCGCCACCACCACCACCAGGCTAGATGTACTTTTTTTAAGGTTAAAATAAAAACATCCCTGGAGCAGATAGCTACCACAATGAAAAATTTGTGACTTCCTAGATGTAGGCATACACTTCAGAATAAAAATGAATTCTTTGGAATGAGAAAGGCAGCTTTTCAGTGGAAGTTTATAGGAGTAGCCACTGGGTAAAAAATTATAATTCATCAAAGACTGGTCTAAAGCAACTACTGTTTATTTGGAGAACAGACTATCTCAAATGATTCCACAAGGCAGAAATGCAATAAAGACCAGGATATTAAATCTCAAATGCATTCTCCATGAACCATGGAAACATAATTTATCTAAAAATAAGAAAGGATGAAAGATAAACAGAAGGACCACAGCAACACTAACTTTCTAGTGTGCTTGTATGTTGTGGAGACGCATCTGGTGTCTTACTCTCTCAAACCAGAGGGATGGACCAGATGAGGGATTATACCTTTCTACATTCATCACTCTAATTTTCAGAAATGTGGTTCTGAGAGTCTCACATCTGCAAATGATGTTTTAAAATCAAAGTTGAAGTAATTTTGTTACCACTTGCCTGAATGTGATGCTTTGAAAAGCGGATTTTTATCTTTTTCATATATGCACTTCAGAAGAATATGGCGATACAGCACTGACTTCTAATTTGTCTGAGATATTATTTCATCTGACTCATATGAAAGGACCAAAATATTTCTGTGATTTCTGTATATGACACTATAAATTCATAGTGTACTTTGAATGTTGCTTCCCTAATCCATTAACGGTAGCTGTGTAGACAAGAGATTAATCTGGATTGGAAGATAAAATACTTTCAGCCAAATCTACTTTGTCAAATCACACCTGCCCACCCGGTGTGGCTCTCTTGTCAGAAGCTGTAAAGTACATACACTTCCATCTCCACTTGTTTCCAGATCACCTGTCTTCCAGGCCAAATGATTACAAGGTATGACTATGACTTTTACGTGTGTTTCCTTCCTTCATTTTCCAGAACGCTACATTATAAAAACATCTTTGCCCTCTTTTGTTTGATACTTCCTTCCCCTCGTCTGAGTTTCTGAATTCTAATCATCCTTACAGAGTGAATCAACTCGGTTCATTTTTCAACCAATGCCTGAGGGCCTCCTGACAGAGTGCTTTGGAAGCCATGCAATTTTCCGGTGTTGGTAAGTGTTCGTTACCTTTCCTGTGTTCAGAACTTCCCATTGCATGTGTGTTTTCTTCTCAGAATGTAGTTATTAATATGGTTTCCTGTTTCCTTCCCCCTTTCTTTCTAACAAAATGCCAGTGTTATCTCAGTGTCTATCCTCTCTTTTACTCTTGGAGATAACTAATATATCAGTTTCTGTGAGATTGGAAGATACACTGTGTGGAAAATGGTATCTTACTATTATTTGAATTTACAACTTATCAGTTGTTACAAGTCTTTTCATATGACTAAGCCTATTGTGTTTTCTGTAAAATGCCTTCTACTAAATTTTATAGGTTATCTGGGGAAAAAAAGCCATCTAGATTTAAATTTTCTTTTCCTTTATGGCTTTTATCTATTTTTTTTAACTTTTCTTCTGTTTGTTAAAATGTATTGACAAAGTGGTCTAATGACTAGCCTTGAATAAGTGGTGTTTTCTTTGCCTCCCCCATTTTAATTCTGTGTGTTACATACGTGTGTGTGTGTGTCAGCATCTTTGCACATATGTAGATGCTCACTCTTATGAGTGTGTGGGTGCATATAAATTGAGGCACACAGTTAATGACAGAAATCACACTTGAGTCTTATTCAACCAAGCAACATCTCTCAGTGAAACACAGAGCTCTGGGCAGTCCCTCTCTCTGCCTTCTGAGACTAGAATTACTAGAGGACCACTACACCTACCTGATATTTATGTGGGTTCTAGAGATCTGAACTCTAATCCTCAGACTTGAACATCTAGTTCTTTAACTACTGAGATGCATCCCCAACCCTTTGTTTCTTTTTTATATGCTCTATTGTCAGAAGACAAAAATTCTACTATGCATTTTCTTCTAAATCTTGTCACAAGTCACCTACTGCATTTGAGTTCTAGTCCTTACGAAGTGCATTTAGTACATCAGTATTAAAAAACACACCAACAAAATGAAGTTCTCATGGAAAGATTTACTTTAGATGACAGTTTAAGGAGATAGAAATCATAGCAGTGAAATCTGGGTAACAGTTGCTTAAAGCAGCTGCTCAGGTTGCATCCATCAGCAGCCAGCAAATAGAGAACAAAGCTTCTCTCAGACCACTTTCTCCTATTTATACATTCAGAATCTCCATCCAAGGTATGGTGCCACAGAGAGTGGGCAAGTCTTCCCATTTCCATTAGCCTACCCGAGGTAATCCCCCACTGCTATGTCTACAGCACAACCTTACCTCAAGGCTTCTTTCTTGGGTGATTCTAGATCTCATCAAGTTGACAGTAGAGATCAGTCATCACAACAGTATTTCATGTATCCACTGGAGGTTTTCTAACATATGCCTTGTAGATAAGGGGAAATTATAACATTAGTTTTGTTTTGTTTTCACTGTGTACAGGAAGGCATATTAGGAGTCAGTGAGTATAGCAATTCAACATATAAAATGACTACTTAGAGAACAACATCAAAATCTCTCAATATTGTTGACTGGACTGGCTTTTTGTTTTAGGTGAATTGTAAAATTTTACAAGTGATGCTTCAAAATTTCACATATAAATGAATTTGCCATTAATTTCATATATAAATATATGTATTTTTACATCATAGCACAATGATAGATTCTCAGCAGAGAAAACCTCTACTGTTTTTCAGAACATTTACTTATTTTTCTTCCTTAGTAAAAACTCCTATTAATCTCACTCTTCTGTTAAAATTTCATGACCTAGTATTTAAGGTCATGAAAACTGATACTTCCTTGAATGAAGAAGGCAATCATCTAATACTGGAAACTATCATAGTGCACGTTTTGCAAAGATCACATAGGTCATGTGTTTTAACTGGTAAACATAATAACATGCAAATTTATACTTTCTGATATTAAATCAAAATACATTTCATACTTACAAGAAAATTGCCTTATGTAACCCAATCCCCTCCAGCAACATTGAAATCGTTTTTTCTTTGACACTTTTATAAAATATTGCAAAAAAATTACATTGGCAGGATTTTGCCATACGGGGGTAACTTTTAGTTGCTGATTAGAGTTTCCTAATAGTAACAAGATTACATAGAATCTTGATGTCATTTCTAGTTTTGAGTGATAAACATTTAGAAAACCCAGTACGGAGAAGTTTCCTGAACTCTTCGGGAGTTTCCTTTATTTCTGAAGGATTTCTTTGTCCAGTGTAGTAATGTGCTTGGCATTTCCTTTCTCTTGCAGTAGTCTGGTAATATCCTACTCTCTTTTGACGGCAAAGATTCCACTGAGAAATCTGCTTGGAATTTATTGTAATTCTCTTGAAAGGAGTAGATCTCTTATCTATCATTCTTTCCAGACTTCTCTCTTTGAATGTTGATGATTTGGTTATAGCGTATACTGGTACAATATTTTTATGTTCCTTTTTCTTTTCTTTTTTTTTTTTTTTTTTTTTTTAGGTAAGTTGATTTACATGTCAATTTTCTTAGTTGTATCTTTAGATTGATCTATCTGATTATGTTTTATAAGGCCCTTAAAGTTATTTCACTCTTTTTTAACTTCTTTTTTTTCCCTTTACTTTCACTGGATAATTTCCAATATCTTACAGTTGAGTACATTTAACATTTATTTTTCTCGACCCATCTACGGTTAGCTCCTCCTAGTAAATTTTGATCCATTTGTTGTACCCTTATTTTGAAATATTATATTTGTTTCATGTTTCATTTTATTACTATTAAAATTATTTCCAATGTGATTTTCTTCTGAAGCTGTTGCACACCTTTATCATGGTTATTGGAATTCTCTGTCATATAATCCATACATCTCTTTTGTTTTGTAAGAGAGTTTCTACTGTTTTCTGGGATTTCCTGTTTTATGGTGTATTTATCTGTGTATGTTTGCTATGCTTCCATGCATGTTTTTACATTTAATGTGTGCCTGGTGCCCATAGAGCCTAGAAGAAGGCATCAGATCCCCTAGAACTGGACTTACAGGTAGCCGTGAGCTGCCATGTGGGTGCTGTTTATCTAAAGCAGGTCTTCCAGAAGGTTAAGTACTCTTAACCGCTCAGCCATCTCTCTATCTACCTCATTTTTCTTAAATCTATCTATCATCTATCTGTCTATCATCTATTTATCTATCATCTATTATGTAATCTATCATCTATATATCTCAATCTCTATGTCTTTTATATATATGCTGATAACTCTAAGCAATGGGATACATCTTATACTGTTTATATTTTATCAAGCATTCTAAAAAGCAAAAATTTTTACAGAGGAAAGTGAATCTGTTTTAAATAGTGCTTGGACTTCTTGATTTGCCTTTTTGATTAAATCTAATAAAAAATAGAATATGAAGAACTCACTGTTTCAATTTTTTTGTTTCAATTATTTTATACCATTTTCTAATTTGAAAATTTTTCTCTCAAGATGAAATGACAATGTAATTATGTACCACTATATCATTATAATAAAACAGAGTCTGCTATCATCTCAACACTTTTTTTCTTTTCATTGATCATACTTTATTTATTTTATTTATTTTATTTTATAATTTGATTTAATTTTACATATCAGCCATGGATTCCTCTGTCCTCCCTCCTCCCGCCCGCGCTGCCCCCCCCACTCGCCCCAGCCCATCCCCCATTCCCATCTCCTTCAGGGCAAGTGAGTCTACCAGGTTGAGCTGAATCTCAACACTTTTTTATATTTCTATATGGTTGAACATTTATAGAATGATTCAGAAAATCAGATAAAGGAGGAATAAGAAGTGCTGAAAGCTAGAACATTTGAATAATCAAAAATGGTTATAAAATATTAATAGTATTTTTCTTTTTTGTAATATAATTTTTGTAAAAGAAGATTTGAATATTAAAGCAACTCAGAAATTATTAGAGCAATTTTACTAGCTAGATGATTCTTAAAATCAATATCATGCCATGAAACATGAATTTATTGTTATATAGCACATATAGAATGGCTCTCTGCAAATAAGAAATTGCCTTATTTTGTGATTTTTGTATATACTGATATTTTAAGAGAATAAAGTATAAGAATATATATATTATACAAATATATATTATATATAAATATGTACATAGTATTTATATATATTATAAATTTACTCAATGTAGTAAATTCTCAAATTTACCATTTAAAGGCACAGATTTTCAAATAGTGTTACTTATCCTAACATTTACTCTTTCTTTACACATTTTTGTTTAATTTCTATTAATTCCTTGAGAGTGTCATACAAGGTATGTTGGTCACATTTACCTGCTATTTCTTCTCGCCAGTGATCCCAGATCCACCTCGTCCTTTCTACCTCTCTACTCCTCTCCCTAGCCACACAAATTTTGTGTCTTCTTTTCTTTTTAAAATGACTACCTTGCAGCGGTTTCTTGCCTTTTCTAGGTCTTACATTCCCTGGTCCCACTCTTCTTCCACAGTTTCTCCTGAGCAGTGCAGGATTTGTGTTGTTAATGTGTTAACTGGAGAAAGGCACCCCACTTTTGGCAGATCTCTGCATTTTGACCAGTTGTGTGTGGTGATATTTTATTCGTGCTCTAACAAACAAAGCTTGCCTGGGGATCAGAAAACAAAGCAAGCCACTATACTAAACATAGAGGTCAGGAAGTGGTAGCACACGCCTTTAATCCTAGCATTCAGAAGGTAGAGACACTGGGAACAGAGCCAGGCAGTGGTGGCACACACCTTTAATCCCAGCACTAGTTAACCATAAAGATCTGGAGGTCTGTACAGACAGACAGGAAGTGATAGACCTGGGCAGAAAGAGAAAGTGATGTAGCTGGGCAGAAGAGGATGATGGTAGGGCACAGAAAGGTACATAAATCCTGAGTATACAGGAAGTAGCTCTCTTGGGCTGAGGATTTCCAAGCAGTAAGAACTTGTGGCTGGATTGTTCTACTCCTCTGCTCTTTCATCTTTCACCCCAATATCCGGCTCCGGTTTTTTGTTTGTTTGTAGATTTATTTAATGATCTTCCTCTGCAGCAAAACACAGTTTCTTTGAGGAAAGGTGCGAGCTACATCAGGAAAACTTGATAACTGTAGACATGTTAATCGTGGTTGAATAAATGATTGAATGTAAATTATGATTACCTTTTTTTCAGAAAAGAAGATCAAGTGAAAATGAAAACCTAGTCATGAGGAGAAAGGTTAACAACTGAACTGTCATTTATATCTGCTTTTTTTTCCCATGGAGCAACACTGGGGATATCGACCACTCCAGGGCAGATGTCATGTTCAGGAACAGTTGATCAACATATAATGGACTCCACAGTTTTTTATGTGCTTTTATTTGGTTATAGCTGGTTATTTTTTCTTCTTTTAGGGTGGTGCTTGTTTTTGTTTTTGTTTTTTTCTTTCTTTATTAAGAAATGTTTTATTTGTTTTACATACCAATCACAGATATCCCTCTTCCCTCCTCCAGCCCCTCCAACCTCCCCCCACCAAACCATCCCCCATTCCTTCTTACAAGAAGTAAGGACTCCCGTGGGGAGTCAACAGAGCTTGGTACATTCAATAGAGGCAGGTCCAAGCCCCTCCCCCTGCATCAAGGCTGTGCAAGGTTTCCCACCATAGGCAGTGGGCTCCAAAAAGCCAACTCATGCCCTAGGGATGGATCCTGATCCTATTGTCAGAGGGCTCCTTAAGCAGATCAAGCTACACAACTATCTCGCTTATACAGAGGGCCTATTCCAGGCCCATGGAGGCTGGTCTCAATTTCATGAGTTCCCACTAGTTTGGTTTGGTTGCCATGGGAAGGAGAAATAGATGAGATTTTGTTTTGTCTTGGTGAATTTTGTGGTTGTATTTTATTTTTGTTTGTTTTTTGAGAAAGAACTTAAAGTTGACTGGGTAGGGAGGGGGAGAGGATCCAGAAGAACTCAAGAGAGGAGAAGAATATAATAAAAACATATTTAAAGTTTAAAAATATTTTAAATCATAAAAATATAATAATAGAAGAGTTAGAGTATTTATTTGTTGAATATAAGTTCTTTCTTTGCTGTTTTGGTGGGTCTGGATATAAAACCCAGAAGTCCATGCATTCTTATACAAACACTTAAAAATAAATTTGTTCTCAGCTCTATAACTTTTCTACATAATACTTCTAGCAATTGTTAAAGTTTAGTGCCACCTCACATTTATATATTTGCTACAACATCTCATAAAATGTCCGTGTACTCTACCTCTAATGTTAATAATCCCAGGGATTCCTTCATGTTTATAGTCTCCTAACCAATTGTTAAGATTTCAGTCTTTAATACATCATTATTTGCACTTAAGCATCATAAATGTTAGGTCTCAAACTAAGGACAAGTCTCACTTGGTACCTGTGGTGCATCCTAGCCCTTTTCACCTCGTCCCCTACCCTAAACTTCTCCCTTCCAGTGGCTGGACATCCACTTCTCTTCCCTCAGCCTGATCATTACATAACTCAAACATTTTGACTTTGGTCTCTTGGCCTGAGCTGCCTTTCTTGGTTAGCTGCCTCTCTTGCTCTCCCTCCCGCTGAGGAGTCTCAGGGTCTTGTTTAGTCTGCTGGCCATGTTCAGTCTGGACTCTTCCCTCTGCCTGCTTTCTCCCTTATATCTGTAAGAAAAATCTCTATACTTTAGGAGTAGTCATATCCTCCTCCTTTTCTTCTTTTTTTCATTCAATATTGATCCAAACTTTATCCATCAGGATTTGGCTTTGATTTGATGTGCAAAGAAAGCAGTCTACTAACTTGAGAATTTTACAAATTCCTATCAGTATATAACTTTCAAAGAGGAAATGATGTTTAATATCTGGATAGATGGTGCAATTAGAATTGTGCAACTTCACATGGATTAAGAGTCAGTGTTGCTGGGCGGCGCACGCCTTTAATCCCAGCACTCGTGAGGCAGAGCCAGGCAGATCTCTGTGAGTTCAAGGCCAGTCTGGGCTACAGAGTGAGTTCCAGGAAAGGCACAAAGCTACACAGAGAAACCCTGTCTCGAAAAACCAAAAAAAAAAAAAAAAAAATGTGTCAGTGTTTTTGTGAATAAAATTGAAATTCACTGAAATACAGGAAAGACTAGTAAATAAAAACTGTCTTTATACTAATAAAGATTTTTTTAATTTAATTTAAATATCTCCCTTCTCCTTCCTTACTTGTGGTCTATTTGTGGTAATTGTTTCAGACACAGAGATATTTTACTTTAAGATGAGATAATAAAACAAAGAGTGGGGAAATATAAGTGTCTGACTGTCATGCTGGGTAGGAATTTATTAATATACATTCTAAATGTATTAATATAAATACATTATACATTATACATTCCTTCTTCTTCTCCTGTCCCCTCCCTGCCCCTTGGCTCTAATTTGTGGTCTCCTTTTCTCTAATTGTTACATATATATGTGTATAAATACATAAATGCAATATACTCAGTCCTTTTATTGTTATTTGCATGTATATATTTTTATGGTTGACCACTTGGGATTGGATAAACATTTAGGGTTCATACAAGAGAAAGATGAATTCTCTCTCTCTCAGTAGTCTTTAGTTGTAGAATTTCATCTAGAGTAGGAGCCCACCTTGTTAAAATTCCCCATCCATATCGGCATGCCAACCGATGTTGTCATTGTTCAGTTCTTTTTAAAGAAGCCACGTTGTTCAGATTTCATGGGTGAAGTTCCATATCATACCTAGAAGACACAAAGTTGCAGCAGACTTCCTGGTCCTCTGGCTCTTAAAATCGTTCATGTTGCCTTCCCTTCCACAGTAGTCCCTGAATTTTAGATGAAGAAGTTGAAGATGTAACAACCTGGGGCTAGGCACTAAAGGATCAGTTATTTTCTGCATTTTGACTATGTGTGGCTTTGTGTAACATCTCTTCTCCTACAAAAAGAAGCTTCTTTGGTAATGGATGTGAGCTACCCGTATCTGTGGGGAAAACAATTTTTAGACTGGAAGCAGAGGTAAATATATAAGCTTCACTAGCCATTTGAGGTTGGCTAGGTTACTGGAGCACACATGAATTTCCTACCGTTGAGTGTGTCTTAATTCAAATTAGACAGCTGTTGGTTACCCACAGGACATAATTGCCACTCTTGCACCTTTAGGGATATCTTGTTGAACAGCAATATTTTAAACCTTGGGAAGGCTGGCATAAGCAACCTCTGTTTTATTGGTTTGAGGCAGGGTTTTGTCCATGAACCCCAGGCTGGCCTCACATTTTCTGTTCTCTTACTTCAGCTATCCAAGTGCTTAGATTACAGGCAAA
>CABHPR010149972.1:0-12307 GCA_902168415.1 Peromyscus melanophrys
TCAGCTGAGCAGGGTAGTCTCACCAACACCTCCAAGTTGTTGGGTTTTGCAGGGTCAGCAGCTGGGCCCTGAGTTGGCCTCAGACAGAGTGTTCAGATTCATTCTGGTTCCGTCCCATGGAGATAGCTTCTTCCCCAGGTGTTGGGATTAAAGGCGTCCCTGTTCCAAACTCTGCCTGCCGCTGCCGCGCCTGTCTGCCTCTGCCTGCCGCCGTCGCACCTTTTGATAAAGTTTTATTGAACATAGCCACAACATTTATAAATGAATGGCATATGGTTGCATTTATCCAAAAGCCATAGAGTTAAGTGACTGTGGCAGAGACTATATGAAGCTTGGAAAGTTTAAAGTGGAAGCTTGATCTGGTCCTTTATGTGAACATTGAGCTAACATCTGCCTTTGCAAGAAGTCATCTCCCCTCAGTTTCAAAGTTTTCCAATGATTATCATGTCTAATGAATTATTAGTGTCCATCCATTCTTGGGATTCATTTGATTTTTTTCATTTGATTTTTTAAGATTAAAATATATGTGGTGTGTGTGTGTGTGTGTGTGTGTGTGTGTGTGTGTGTGTGTATCTGTCTGTCTGTCTGCCTGTCTGCCTGTCTATTTATCTGTGTTAGTTTCTGTGCACCATGTACATTCAGGAGCCTGTGGAGGCCAGAAGAGCATCAGATTCCTTAGATCTGGAGTTACAGGTGGTTGTGAGCTACCACGTGGATGCTGGGAACAGAACACAGGTCGTCTGAAAGAACAGTAAGCACTCTTAACCACTATACCATCTTTCCAGTCCCTGGATTCCTGATTTTGTACGTGTGTGTGTGTGTGTGTGTGTGTGTGTGTGTGTGCATGCATGTGCATGCACAGGCTAGAGGTTCGATGTCTTTCTCAGTTGTTCTCCACCTTACTTTTTGAGGAAGGGTCCTTCACTGAATCTGGATCTCACTGATGCAGCTGTACATGCTGTACACAGAGCCCTAGGGTTCTCTTGTCTGTGCTTCCCCAGTGGTGGGATTACATATGTACATTGCTATGCCTGATATTTTTATGTGGGTGCTGGGGATCTGAAGTTAGTTTTTCTTGCTTTCACAATGAAGTGATGATTTCCCTAGTCCCTATACCATGTATCTTGTCTAACCTCTTGTATCCAGGCCTCTGTGTGTGGCATTTTGAATTGGTGAAGACCATAGTCATTCTGAAATATTTCCTTACTTCCATCTATGGTATGATGAGGTTGGCGTGCTATTGCTCGTACTCCTGGCCATACTACCTAGCTCCTGCAGGTCAGTAGGGAAGTGTGCACAGATCATTTATTTTCTGAGGATCCATAGTGGTTACCACCCTCCATTCCATGTATGGGATGCTTTAGCTTTGTAGGCAGCGTGTCTGTGTGTAGAAAAGTTTCATTTGTGAGGCTGTCAAATTCCTAGGCCTGGGCTGTAGTCTCCATCCTTCAATCTGACATATGGCTCTGGAGTTTTTTTTTTTTTTTTTTTTTGTTTTTCTTGTTTTATTTTATTTTGTTTTGTTTTTTACAGTGATTTACACACATGGTTTATGAACCACATGCAGAATCTTTTGTTGTTATTTCAAATGAAATTTAATTTTAAAAGTAGATAAAATATGGTCTTGATATAAGGGTGCTTGTGTGTTAGCATCTTAGCTCACCCCATGTCTCATTTGCCTGTCCCAAGTTTCCCAAACCTTACCCCTAGTTTTATTTCTAATATGAATCCTAATAGGTTCTAACCTAACCTTAGCATGAACCCTGACCCTTATCTTAAACTCTAACTGTAGCAATAATCCCTCAAGAGGTCTAGGATTAAGCCGATGAGATGGCTCAGCAGGTCAGGGCACTGAGCATACAAGCCAGGAGACATGAGTTTAATATCTGCAACCTGTAATAAAGACGGAAGGGAAGAGCTTTCCTCTGTCCACCTCAAGCACAAGTAGTGGAGAAAGATAAAGTGCCAGGGAATTAGCAAACTGGGCTGTGATAGAAGAGTATTTAATGATCCTGTCCTTAGCTCCCTTAGCCTGGGGGCTATTTTAGGAGGGTCAAAATATAATGAAGAGAACAAGAAGAGAAAGAATATGATAGCCAGAAGGAAAAAGCAAGGTTTGGGAAGGTCTAGTCCATGCAGAAAGTCAGCAGGAGACAGGTGATTATAGCCAGAAGGTTTCTCTGGTCCCACCCAACCCCACGATCCTGCAGCCACTTATAAAATGATCACTCAGTCAGTGGCTTAATATTATTTACAAACTATATGGGCTATGGCAGGCTTCTTGCTAGCTAGCTCTTTCATCTTAAATTAACCCATTTCTATTAACCTATGTTTTGCCACGTAGCTGTGTCGTTACCAGTCTGCTGGCATCTTGTTTCTCCTTGGGTGGCAGCTAGGCATCTGCCCCAACTCCACCCTTCTTTGTCTCATCTTCAGTCTGAATGTACCGCCTAACCTTATCCTGCCCTGCCATAGACCAATGGAGCTTTATTTATCAACCAGTCAGAACAACACATATTCACAGCGTATAGAAAGACATCCACAGCAGGTGATGAAGGGCTTGTACCAACCATGTTAAAACGGTTGGACTCCATCTTTAGAGCTGTTCACGATTCAGTCTAGGGGCCCATAGTCACATCTATGTCTTGATATATTTAAAAATGTTATATTGTAGCTGTTACTGAAGGATGTTGGAAGATAGAGTGTTGAGGACTGTACCTAGGGTTTGTGTGGGTTAGGCATGCTCTCTATCACTTACAATCCCAGGCCTCAGAAGGATACTGTATCAAACCCTTTAGATAGAGTCTCGCCATTGGGGCTCACAAGACTGGTACTACTGCATAAACTTATTTCATCATGTAGAGATGTGGCAAGATTAAACAACTTACTAAAAAAATCATGCTTTTGACTGTTGGAGTAATTCTGCACTTCATAATTATCTAAAAATTAAGGTACTCAATGGTTGCTGCTTGAGAGATCTCAGCACATTTGTGTACATGAACTTAATCATCTGCATGATGTACTCTGAGCTCTCAAAGAGGCTTCATTTCCATTTCATGAATGGTGGCACCGAGAAAGGAAGGTGGCAACATCTTCCCAGACCTGGTCTTACTCCATTTGAAATGTGGGGTCACAAGGACCCTGTATTTTGTTGTCTTCATGCTAGTTCACTGTACAGGAGGCACATGGCCATAGGGACCATGACTTAATTATTCTTCTCATATAACCAAAGAACATGGTTCCTTTCTCATTCCTGGAGGAAAAGAGAGCTGAGTGATGAGTGAGGCTGGAGGGGATCCTGAGGCTCTAGCCAATGGTATGGTTGGTGTTGTAGCCCTAATTAGGAGAAGGATACATGTTCTAGATATAAGAACCCTTTAGGTTTGAGCAGATAAGTCTGTCACCAGTGAGTTATAATTAATGCTTCATTGAGATCCTTTCCTTTCTTCTTTAATCTAGGCTCCTGTATCCTTCCTCCTTTATTTTTGGATTTTCTTCCTTTGCTTTGTTTTCCCACATCAGTGACATCACCACTAACAAGCACCACATTGTGATCACTGATTATAATGGTCTTATTGTACCGTTCTTGTTGCCTTTGCTGACACCATCACCACCACCACCACCACCACCAGCACTACCACCACCACCACCACCACCACCACCACCATTATTACCACCACCATCATCACCACCATGACCACCACCACCACCACCACCACCATCACCACCATCACCACCACCATCATCGTTACCACTATCATCATCATCACCACCATCACCACCACTACCCTCACAGCCTTTAGCACCACCTCTAACGCTGCCACTATCGTCATCATCATCTCTACCTCAGCCACCATCAACACGTAACTGCCTCATTAAGATCTTGCTTTCTTTTTGTGTGTATGAATTGGTACATATGTCAGCACATGCTTGTGGAGATCAGAGGTCAACCTCATGGGTCATTGCTTAGGATAACATCCACCTTGTATACTGAGATAGGGTCTCTCACTGGGGTTTGCTGATTAGACTAGACTGGCCAGTGAGTCAGAGGGATCACACTGTTTCTGCACCTTTACTCTGGGATTGAAAGCATGCCACTGCAACTGGATTTTTATGTGGATCTGAGGACCAAATTCAGGTCCTTATGCTTGCCTTACATGCACTCTACCTGCTGAGCTATCACCCCAGCTCCATGGTCTTGTTTTTGTAATTTTCATCATCAGTATCATCTCTAACATCATCAGTACCTCATCACTTCTTACCTACTTGGTAGCAGGCATGGTATTTCCATTTTACACGTATCATCTCCCTTCACAAAATAAACTGTTGTGTATGCTAATCTTCATTTTCATAGATAACAGACCCTAAATCTCAGTGGGGTGACATAATTTGTCTAAGGTCACAAAGTAATCATCAAGGTCACTCTTGTTTCTTTCAGTAGATTAATGTGCATTCCACTGACACCAGAGCTTCTTGGTTTATTTTTGGGAATTAAGAAAGTCACAGGACAGAGCTCTTGAGCTCCATTAAGCCTGTGAATGCAAAGAAAGAGATTCAAGGAAATTATTCTCCAGGGACACTTGTTCTTTGAATCAGAAGAACTGCTCTATTTTTGACTAATCATTAAATTTATATTTATGATTATTATCGCTAAAGGGAAATTTAGAGTTGAACTTCGCTCCACAGGGAACTGAAGTCATGATTCAAACCTAGATTTGCCTGATTCCAAAGCCTACATTCCCTGTCAGTGTTGTCTGACTTCCCCTGCTGATTTGCCCAAAATAAGTCCTGAAAGCCCTAAGCCCCTGATGACCCATGTGGCTCACTGTGGAGGAACTTATGGCAAGAGTTACTGTCAGGAATCTTTGCTTGAATCGGTGCTGCCATCTCCACTTCTACCCAACGACTGGGCAAATGCATTTCTCTTTTTTTCTTCTTTAACTTCCCAGGTATTTTTAGGAGGCAGTGTATCATGGTAGGAAGACAGACAGAGGTTCAAATCCAGGTTCTAAATTGGGTAAATGTATCTCAAGGGTCCCTAGTTTCTTCAGTCTTCACCAATAAAAATAGACAGAACATCAGTTACTCCATGGAGATGCTGAGACATTTAAATGAGATAATGGGTGGTGAGGTGGTACACACCCATAATCTCAGCACTGGCGGGATGGTATAGAAGCAGGATGGATCAGAAGTTCAAGACCAGCCTTGGTCTATCAGGCAAGCTTGAGGCCATCCTGAGCTTTATGAGACCCTGGAGATAGAGGGGCGTGGAGGGAAAGGGCACAGACCATGAAAAGTGCTTGACAAGCATTAGATGCCGATAAATATTATGGTGTTATGTTTCACTATAAACTCAACTTTAGTTTCTCTTTTCTTTTAACATCCTGATAAGTGATCAGTCTAAATCTCTAAGGTATAGGAGGATAAATGCACCTGATGGATTTGAAACAGCTCAATCCTTGACTGACAGAGTGTCGTTCAGCCCTCCCCTCCAGGTTACTTAGCTAGGAACTGCCTTCCCATCCCTTTACCATCTACATGTTAGCTGCCCATTTTATCCTGCTCTTGAAGCATTGCCATAATTACCTACAATGTGGGGGATGGGAGAGCTGAGAGGAATCTGGAGGTCAGCAAGGGGTGGACATGGTCTAAACACATTGTATTCATGTATGAAATTACCAGAGAATAAAAATTTGAAGTCTACTCAAACAAGAGAAACAATGAGCAAAGCAGGATTGAAGATGTAATAGGAGAAACACAGGGGTGGGTACATATTACATTGCCCCATGGCACACAATTGAAAAGTCCCCCTGTCTCTTAGTAGTCTATCATTCTCTTTCTCCCCTGGTTCCTTCTATACCAGCACAGAAACCCCTGTCCAACTTTAATTTGCATATTCCACTCGCAGTAATGTTTGTCAAAGTGAGAGAATCCAGAGTTAACTGTTTACGGTTCTGTTGTGAGTTGCATGTGACATCAAGGTCCTCAAGTCCCAATGTAGTCAACTTATTTTTCAAAGATGGCCTCTCTCCAGGAGGAGTTATCAGGCCAGGGGGAAATGCAGAAACCTCCACTGTACCTCCTGACAGGTGACATGAAAATGGTGGTTGACTCCAGACAGCCTATCTTTCAAGTCTGTTTACATGTCTGCAGCAGGTTTTAGGTTCCACTGGGGAACGCTCAATAACAGCTTCAGCATTTGTTTTCAGGTGAGGCTTAGAACCAAACCCTCTCAGGTTTGCCTGGAATCTTTTTCCCTCTTGGAGCTTGGCACCCATTGTCTCTGTGAATGTCCCCATCTCGTTGCACTGTGCAGACACATGCAAATGAACTTTGGAATTTAGCTCCATTTATATTCTCATTTCCCATGTCTGCCCATTAATTAAGGAATTAGTGAACTAATTATTTAATTCCCATACATACTTATTGGGCACTACCTATGTGTTAGGTGCTGTAGTAGGTACTGAAAATACAGAACAAAAAGGCAGATGTGGCCCTTGCCTTAACAGTTTTGTGTGAATGTATGTGTAACATAATTTAATTATTACACATGTAAAGTAAGAGCACATTTATGGCATGTACACCAAAGGAAAAGCTCTAGTCAGCAAGCCAAGCCAGCTAGAGAAGTCAAGTTGGGAGTTTGCTAACTCTCTTGCTTCTGGCTCTTATTCCCATCCCTGAGTGTCTTCTCTATGCACACATTTCTGTTCTACAGGCGCAAACGACTGTGGCCCAGAGGTCTCCGAAGAGAGCTTCCTTGAGGAGGCTGTGATGCTTGGGCTGAGTTTTATAGGGTATTTAGCAGAACAGGAATGAGGAAGAAAAACGTGTTGTAAGCAAAGGAAGGTACCCAATGCCAACATTTAGGAACAAGGGACAACTGTATGGGGGTAGCAATGGAGCTGAGAGGCAACTGCAGCCTCCTAGCAAAGCTGGGTGTTCACCCAGAATAATAATAGATTTTTACAGAAAACTTGGGACATGACAGCAGGGCCACTCCAGGTATTTTTCTGCTCTATTATAGGTGCCCCCTCCACACACAACCCAAACACACACATACATATACACACATAGATACACACACAGACACAGACACACAGACACACACAGACACATACAGACACACACACAGACACACACACACAGACACACAGACACACACACACACACACACACACACACACACACACACACACACACACACACACAGCAACTACCATGAAGTCAAGATTGTGTCTTTCTTTTCCATATTTCCAGTCTCTGTCTTCCAGGCACTTGTTTAAACTCTTATTTGTGGAGACCCATTTTTTTGTGGCTCTTTGTCCAAACATTTCTCACTGCTTAGCCTGGTAATGCATCCCATCTGTGACAGTAACTGGATGTGCACCGTGGGAGAGCCTTGCCTGAAGTGGCCAGAATGACTCCAGGGGCTGAGACGACAGCAGACGTGTAAATCACCCAGGAAATGTTGAGCTTTGGAGCCAGGAAACAACAACATGCCACTCTCACCCACCCTTGCAGGAAGGTTATATATGTTGCTGTCACTTTTATACTGTTCCCCACCACTGGTAATTTTCTCTCAATCTAATTTTTATTTCCCAAGGGCCTATCTACCAAGGTTGAAAGTGCTGGGAAACTAAGGAGTATTCTTTTGTCAAGGGATAGTAAATTAAATTAACCATTGCTTGTGGCTGGCTCTGGTTAGAACTATTTATATGTAAATAGGTGAGCCCTGAAGGCCTTGTTGCAATTATTATTTGTTCATTCCAGATGTTGACCATCATAGGGGAGGTCAGGACTAAATTCTGGGAACAGCTGGAAGAATTAGTTTCTGTTGTGTCTGTCCTGCTCTTGCCTGGGTTAGCCTTTCTAACACACATGCACTCACATGTGCACATAATGATGAAATCTTTCCTGCCCACTTCATGAGTTGAGGATGTAAAATGCTCTTAGACCCAGACTAATAGAGCGAATAGGACTGGAAGAGTCCAAACCTATTGCATCACCGTTGGTTGGTACCTTATCCAATCAGCATGGTCATTATTTGCATACTGTTTCCTGAATGGCTGGCTCCTTGCTACTGTTCCTTGGAAGTCATCTCTCCTAGATACTTGGAAAGACACAGAGACACATATGTGAGGACAATGAACGCTCCCTCTGAGTCTGTAGAAAACATAGCCCAAGTACCTTTTAGTGTTTCTGGTTGGATTTTTCCATTCAGAAGACAATATTTCAAAGGAACAAGGCCTGGGCCTTGTGTCTGCTCTGCTCCTTTCTTTCCACGCAGAAGAACTGGACCCTGACATTCCTCTTTAAGCTACCACCACCCCAGTTATCCTTTAAGCCATGCAACCAAATGATTTCTCTGTGGCTTTCAGGATTTACAGCTTGTTTCTATGCTCTTGAGCTCAACTGAATGGCTCTTTAAATCAAGCGCCTCAAGACAGAGCACTTTAAATGGGGAAAGGAGTATTTTTGTTGAAATGAACCAGAGGCAGCAGAAACTGTCCCTATATCTCAACTCTGTATTCTGCTATTATTGTCCCTGGCTGGAGGACTTGTACAGGTCTTGAGATGTGTACCCTTGGGACGGACATCACTCTGTGAACTGGCTACTTTTCTCCTTGTGACAAAATGTCTTAAAGAAGCAACTTGGGGAAGGCAGGTTTATTTAGCTCTTGGGTTAGATGGTGAAGTGGGACCAGCTTTTGGCTTGATGACTGGAGCATATATGAGGCAGCTGGTCACACTGTATAAGCAGAGATCTCTAGCTAGAACCAAAAATAGATGTCATCTTCATAGGCCATTTCTGGCTTGCTGGGCTATGGCCTCACCTATTCTGCAACTCCTCAAATAGCATCTCCAACTGCAGATCAAGTGTTCAAACATGTGAGCATGTGAGGGACAGTTCCTAGTCAAACTACAGCCCTGAACTGATTGCTCCTTAGCTGCATGGCTTAGTTGACTGTCTTATGGTATCTTGGATGTTTTCTGAAGCAGCCTGAGCTTCCTGAAAAAAGTTAGATTTGAAGGCCGAGCTGAAGCTCCTGTACCATACTGGTTGATCTTGAACTTGACCACTGGGGATTTTAAGATCACATTATCTAGACCCTTGTACAGTCTTTCCTTTAAAATTTCTATTAGAGCAGCTCATGCCTCTCTATAGAGAATGAAAAATAGTCAGGAACTCAACCTTGGGCCTGCATGTTGAGCAGTGCTCACCTTATTTAGTGTGGTACCCTTTTAACCCTGCATGAAAGAATTCAGACTTACATGCAGGTTCTTATTCGTATTTCAGAGCTACATCTGGATGCTGAATGGAGCTAGTGCATTGCCAAGCTCTCCTCCTTGGCTGTTCTCCTGGAGAAAGTGGTGTGTCAAAGCTCTCTCCCATAGGGAGAATTGATTGCTGTATTTCATGAGGACAGTGTGTTTCTAACAGGGATCTGCCCTTGGGAGGGGTGTGTGTGTGTGTGTGTGTGTGTGTGTGTGTGTGTGTGTGTGTGTGTGTGTGTTTAGTGGTTATCTGTTCTCCTGAAGACACCATGCTTTCTTTGAGTCAGGAAATATCTACTTTTCCTAGTTAATGCACAGAATGAATACAGTTTCCCTTTTTGTCTTGGTTTCCAGGGAACTCAGGATAAAGTTAAGTAAATTCCACGAATGTATAAAGATCTTGAGAAGTAAATCTTTGCATTATATATTGGTCTCATACTGTCCTTGACTCAGGTTTTAACTTTTACACTTAAGTTTTACAGAGCTAGCAAGCATCATGTATACTTTTTGATATCAATAAAAAGATGATTTCAGAGCATAAACTAAGATGCCACTGAGTGGGTGGACCAGGATTTCTGGAGAGTGGAATGTACTAGCACTCGTGAGAAATGCCTTCTTTTTGTTCCCACAACCTCAGTGATATGTCCTTCTAGGATGTGGTCAGACCCCTGGGAAAGACGTGAAGCAGTTCTCATGTCTAAATGGCACAAGCATTAGATGGTAAATACAGCAAACAACAGGGGACCTCACTACAAACAGAAGGGCAAGCATGGTACAAACCTCGTGCTGAGTTTGTTGGGTTTATTCATGGAGAAATGTTCTCCCAAGAGACTTCATGAAATTATCTTGGGAAGAGAATCCTGGCTTCGGGAGCCCATGTTGTCATTGTGAACTTGAATCACCCTTTTCCCAGGTGTTAGTTATGTTCCTTATTGCTGTGGTCAAATACCTAACAAGAAAAGATGGAAGAGAAGGAAGATTCACTCTGACTCACAGTTCAAATGGATCATGGTGACAAAGACATGGCAGCAGGTGGAGAAGGCCTAGTGGAGGGAGATAGAGGCCACCTGGTTACAATTGCATCTGCAGTCAGGAAGCCGAGGACGAACAGGAAGTGGAGTCGGGCTATGAAGCTTCAAGGCTGACCAGCAGTGACCCACTCCCTCCAGTCAGGTTCCACATCCTAAAGGTTCCACAACTTTCTCATGCAGCATCCATGGCTGGAGACCAACTGTTCAAGCACGGGAGCCTGGTGGACAGTTCAGTTTGTACTTAAACTACAAGACTGGGTCACCTCCATCCTTCACCAGAACAGCACCGAAGAAACTTAAGAGGATGTTCCCGGGAGCCAAATCCCCGTCCGGATTTTTCTAAATGCTGCCGCTATCATTTAATTGCACAGCCCCCTGCAAGACTCACACACACCAGCCTGATACATGCAGCGCATGGTTTTGTTTATATAGGCCATTTAAAAGTGTTTATTGCTAGACTGGAGAAATTGGCATAAATGAAGAGTGGGCACAATCTTCTTTAAAATGGTGCATGTGTGATAGGCTGCTGAGTTCATAAATTAGCTTTTTCAGAGAGCTCAGTCACAATCAACTGTGTTTAATATTCATACATTGTAATTTAAACATTAAAGATCTCAAGCAAAGATCATGATCTTAGATGGTATTCAATTTAAAAAGCCCACTCCCCCGGAATTACACAGTTAGCCCTGATTTTTGGTTTATGTCCCATTAGCCCGTGGTGATAAGTATGGATTCATATAAAGGAAAAGCACGAATTCCCATTTCAGAACATTAAATCCAGATTTTTGATGATAACCTATTTTTGTGCCGCTATTAGGGGGCACCAGCCTGTACCCACAGTCAGTTATTAATCTGTGCAACCTTGTCTCTCTGGCGTATTATGTTCTTTCTAAGTCTGCTGAACTTAAGCGTCACCAACTAAGTGGGTTATTTAATGGGAGCGAGAAATGAATCAATCAAGTATATTCAAACGCTCAGTCTCTGGCATTGTTCTTTGACTTCATTATTTAGGCATTAAATTCCATGCAACACCGGATGTAATTGTCAATACAGAGAGTCTTGATTTGTGGGGGACGAGTTCTTTCTGGCAATTATGGTTTTAGGTTTACAAGCACACCAGAAATCCTTACAGCACGATAATACCATTAGCATGGCTTCCGCACTCACATCTTCAACAAATCACATCTGACTGTTCTGGGAGGGCTGACAGGTTCATTAGAGATTAGGGAATGGAGAATGGTCTTAGCAGTCACTCACAAAACCGTTTGCACACAGCCACGGGATATACAAATTATTTCAGTGTATGCGGTTATCCCTCTGCACCAGAAGGCAATGATTCCCCTTGGTTTACCCAGCTTGATCAGAAAGGAAAGCACACAATGTTAAGAGCCACACTGCCTTAGTTTGTTGACTTTACCACTTCCCAGCTGCATGGCTGTAGGCAAGCCACTTAACCTTTCTCTGTCTTGGTGTTCTCCTCTGAATATGTAGTTGTCTATGACAGCATTGGTATTGCCTTAGTTTGAGTTTTCTCAGGGGCAGACATTGAGACAAGAATTTGGGTGCAAATAATTGCTTTGTAAGTTTCAGAGAATGAGTGTAGAGGCATAGGGAAAAGAGACAGAAAAGAGATGACAGGCAAGAAGGTGTGTCATTCAGTGTTCCTGGAGGATCCACAGGTGGGACTGCATTGGAAAGGCTGGTAAAGTCACCAGTACTTGCTTCTCACTTTGAATGAAGGACTTCACCTGTAAAGATTCTCCTGGGGTGGGGAATCAACACAAGGACACTTCAGGTAAGAAAGTGTTAAACAGATGGATAGAGCATGTGTTCCCAAACATGACTGGGATAAGAGGAACCTGGGACAATGTTCAGGAGTACACTCACAGATTTCATTTGAGATGGACTTAGTCAGAATCTTAGGAGGGGTGGATGGCCTGAGAAATAACAGGTTGAATGAATGTCCTGGACCATCATTAGATGAATGGGGATGTAGGCAT
>CABHPR010149974.1:0-77766 GCA_902168415.1 Peromyscus melanophrys
CTAAATGGTTGTTACATGTTCAATAATAATTACTGATCATTTGATAAGTTGAGACATGACTCAGGCATTCTGAGCACTTTGCTAAGCTTTTCCGTGAAGCCCATGCACTGTCCTCTGGCTTCATCTTGAAGGACAATCCTGAAACTGCACCCACTCAGGTCTGCAGACCTAGACAGCTTCTGTCTGCTTCCACTAATTAGTGAGAGAGCTGACATACATCTGCCTGGGGATTGCCAGTCTCCCATGCACACTCTCTGGCTTCCCTACTCACTATGCCTGGGGATTATCCTCCAGTCATGTCGTTCAGGAGTAGGGAGAGGGATCTAGAATGCTGTCCTGTGTCATGATTGATTTGAAATGCTCTAGGGAAGCCTGGAGGCAGATATGCAAGGAAGAGATAATGAGCCTAAGACAGCCTCAGGGAACTAACTCAGGATGCCAGTAGGTGTCTCCTGACGTAGCTTCATAGAGCTTCCCAGAGACCCAATTAACTCAGGGTACTGTGCTGAAGTTGGGCTACACATAAGAACTGTGTTCCCAGGTTACTATGTGAGAGGGTCAAGGGCTTTCTCCCATGTATGTTAGCTTTATCTGGGATGATTTGTAGCTATGGAGAACCTGGCTTCTGCCTTTTCCTTGAAAGCACATGGCTTGTGATTTGTTAGAAATAATTATTTATTTATTTCAAAGAAAATTTAGTTTATGTCAGAATTTGAGTGTAATGGTGATAAAAATTGCCTTTAAATTTCATAATCTTGACTGGCCCTTCAATCCGTGTGAAGAGAGTGGTCTATTATTTGTCAGCAAATCCTCACTCCTTTCTCTCAGCTTTAGGTTATGGAAAACTTAGTTTCTAGGGACCTGTTTTCCATTTTCGTAATTCAAGAATAAAAGTCCCTGCTGCCTAGTAGCTTGTCACAGTTTGCAACAGGATCTGGGAGGCTGAGCCTTCAGGTGTCAAGGGAGGGTTACATGTACGCATCTGGAAACTGTCAACCATATGCGTACACATCCCAATTGCGAGGGAAAGCAGAGAACCCTAAGTGTCTCAGTAGGAGAAAGAATTTTCAGAAAATAGATCTCTTTCTTCTGTTTTCCTTATCTACATGCAGCTTCTATTGTTCTTACAAGGGAACTCAGATTTGCATCATTTTCACATTTATCCAACAGCTGAACATTTCCTCAGTTTCACAGGGTAACAGCCTTACCGCCAACGTCACCAACCAATAAAACCATATGTTAGTCATTCATTTAATAAATCTTGAGTTAATAGCATTTTATGTGTCATATGCTAGACATTGAATTATGAGATGCCTGCTCTTTATCCTCAACACGTTCTGATTCCTTTAGACGAAGTGTGTTGTAAAGCCTCCAATTCTAATCTGATAAGAAATGCCTCATGACAGAGGCATCGTTCAATGACTACAGTATAAATGAAGGACCAAACATTAATGGCAAGAAGCAAGGTCATTCAAGCAGTGAAGAGTATGTGCAAGGAAATGGAAATTTCTGAGTGTCAGTGACACGTTCGCCTCATCATTGCAAAGGGGCAGCATACATAGGGAGTGGGACAGAAAATTCAGGTCGGGACAGGTAAATAAGTCATATGTCATGTTAGAGAATATGGATTTGTTGAAAGCTGCATTAGAATATTAAGGGAAAGTAACCAGTATGCGCTACAGCAACAGATTAGAATATAGGTAAGACAGGGCTTAAAATACCCATATGGCATTTTTAGGAGAAATACCATCGTCCTCTAAGGAACAGTGACATGAACGGGAATAGAGAAAGACTCACAAAGGGTTTCAATTAAGTCTGATTTATTTACTTATTTATTTGGAAGTCAGCTAAGCAAGTTGGCACAAAACTAGATTTGACAAAGCTGGCACTGGGCAAAGATGTGACCAAATAACTTAAGAATAATAAGGGTTTTATCTTTGTGACATTCAAGTACACTCAATTTTCCAATTATGTATCTTGGCAAGTATCCTGGGCCAAGGGTTAGGTCCTCACCAATTTACTATGCTGAAGACTTAATCCCTACTACTTTGGGATGTAACCATACTGGGCAGAGGATGTTTAATGGGGGTAATTGAATTAAAATTAGATTAGAGTTGGTTCTAGTCCAATATGATGGGTGTCCTTTTAAAAGGGAAATTAGGAAACAAAATTGTGCTTTGTATAGGAAGTATTCTTCCAAAAGGTTCGCCTAGTGAAGGCTGGTTCCCAACTGGTATCACTATTCTGGGAGGTTCTAGAAAGTTTGATAGGTGGGTCTAGCTGGAGGAAGTGGTCACTTAGGGTACATTCTGAGGTAACTTGTTGCTTTCCTTTCCTTTCCTTTCCTTCCCTTCCCCTTCCTTTTCCTTCCTGATCCTTTCCTTCCCTTCCCTACCTTTTCCATCTCTTCCTTTCTCTCCTCTTTTCTCCTGTTTGCTTCTCCTGCTCTCCTTCCCTCTAACCTCTCTCTTTCTTCCTTTTCTCGCCCTCCCTTCCCCTCTCCTTGTCTTCTTCTCTCCCTTCTTCTCTTCCTTTCTTCCTTTCTGCTTTCTGGCTACAAGGAGGTGACCACCATTGTTACAATGCTTTGCATAGACCAGAAGAAGTGGAAGCCTGCTCACCATGGGCCTTTGAAAGGCTGAGTCAGAATTAATCTTTCCTCCTCTAGTGCTGTCATCTTAGACATTTTATCACAGCAATTAAAGTCTGAATAAAACACAGACATACCCAGAGGGAAGAACAAGTGGAGATGCAGGGAGAAGCTAGGCCATTAGTAAATGAAGAAGAAGGCCTTAGACTCGACTGATACTTTGCTCTGAATTCCAGCATGCAAAACTGTGAGCAAATGAAATTCTGTTGCTTGAGTTGCAGAGTCAGTGGTATTTCATCAGGGCAAATTGAACAAAGAAATACAACAAAGATTTTGGAATACCTCTTTGGGAACTTTCTTAATATCAAGCAATTAATTATCTAAGAATCTTCAAGGTTTATTCAATCCATAATAACCAGGATGCTCCGGACCACAAAAGAACTTAAGAATCAGATCTGGCCATGAGCACATGCAATGTCTTCTACTGCCTTGTTTGTTTTCATTAATTATGGTGAAGTTGAGGACTGTCCTGCACTGCTAAGCCTTTCTTCATCAATTGCAGCAAAGACAATTCCCAGTCTCAATCCTACTTCCGGCATTCTCTTCACTTAAAGATGCTCATGGTTGGGTTTACAAAGTCATAGCTCTTTAGTTCACACTTTATTTATTGCTGATTCTTTTATGATTTCACACATATAAAATTTTACTCTAGCTAGAACTTTGAGTACTATATTGAATAAGTATGGAGAGAGTGTACACTCTTGTCTTGTTCCTAATAAAGGTGGAATTGCTTTGAGTTTCTCTTCAATTAATTTGATGTTGGCTGTTGGCTTGCTATATCTTGCTTTTATTATGTTTAGGTATGTTCCTTGATCTCTCCAAGACTTTTATCAAGAAGGGATTTTGTCAAAGGCTTTTCACCATCTAATGAGATGATCATGTGTTTTTTTTCTTTCAGTTTATGTAGATAGTGGATTACATTGACAGATTTTCCTGTGTAGAACCATCCCTGCATCTCTAGGATGAAGCCTACATGATCATGGTGGATGATCTTTTTGTTGTGTTCTTGGATTCGGTTTGCCACTATTTTATTGAGTAGTTTTGCATCAATGTTCAAGAGGGAAATTGGTCTGCAACTCTCTTTCTTTCTTGATGGTTGGATTGGGGGTGGGTGGACATAGAAACTTGAGGGATTGAGTTGGGAGGTGGGAAGAGGGGTGAGAGAGATTACCAGAAGGGGGGCTTTAAGGAGTTGGGTAGAAGTCTAAAGCAAGGGAAACTTCCAGGAGTCTACAAGGATGACCCTAGCTAAGACTCCTGGCAGCAGTGGATGCATAGCCTGAACTGGCCATCCCCTGAAATCGGGATTGGTGACTACCAGGTTGTCATCAGAAAACCTTCATCCAGTGACTGATGGAGGCAGATTCAGAGGCCCAAGGTCAAACATTGGGTCTTGCTTGCTGTGGGAGTCCTGCTGAGGAGAAGGAGGAGGGATTGTAGGAAACGGGGCTGGGTTGGGGTAGGATGTCAGGAACATGGCAGGAAAAGCACAGAAACTGCTTGTCTGGCTCATAGGAACTCACAGAGTCTGAACCAACAACCAGGGAGCCTGCATGGGAACAAGCTAGGGCCTCTGCATATATTCAACAGTTGTATAGCTAGGTCTATGTGTGGGACTCCTGGCAATTGGAGCAGGGGCTATCCCTGGTGCTTTGACTGGCTCTTAAGAACCTAATGCTCATGCTGGATTGCCTTGCCCAGCCTGTATACAAGGGGAGGTGCTTAATCTTATGGCAGCTTGATATGCCATGCTTTGCTGAAGCCCATGGGAGATCTGCCCCTGTCTGAGCAATTATGGAGGATTATGGAGGAGGCATTGATTGAGGAGTGGAGCAGAGGGAAGGAGAGAGGAGGTAGTAAGAGGACAGGGAGGGAGGGGAGGTTGTGGTTGGGGCTTAAAAATAATTAAATAAAATAAAAAATTTATCATCAATGTCCCTACCAATTATCTTTTCTTATCTCCTACCCTTCCTACCAAATCCCTTCTTTCCAAATTCCCTCCCTATTTTCATGTCATCTCTCTGAGTGTGATCGTGTGTGTGTGTGTGTGTGTGTGTGTGTGTGTGTGTGTGTGTGTGTGTGTGTGTGAACATGTGTCCCACTGCATTTAATTATTTTTTCCTGCATAAGCATTGGTGTAAGGTTACTTCCTTGAATGGGTCAGTAAAACAATCATATTTAAGATAATCACTGTATATAACTTTTTGCTCTGAAGTAAGGTGAGATTTATGGTTTCCTCCCCTTCTCATTTCCACGTAGGCTTTGTTGTTGAGCTCAGCTTGCCAGCAAGATACCTCCTCTTCACCAGATTCCTTTGCTTCAAATATTTTTTAATCAGTGGGGGATTTGGGGGACCCATAAACTCATGAATAAAACTTAGGAATAAAGGAACTGGAAATCTAACCCTCTTCCTATCAGGGCTACTAAGACTCTGTGCATTTTTTTCTGATTCTACTATTATGCTTATCTAGGGTATTCTGTGCCTGTTTGATTTATATTTGCCCAAGGGATCTTTTAAGTAATTCTCTGCTGCATAAGTAGATCTGATTTATGGTACATTGCCCCTCCATCTTAACAATGAAAGTACTTTTAAAAATGGCAAGTCTTGCTTAAATTCCAAATATCCAGCCTAGTCATGTAAAAAGGAGAAATGATGAAATCTCTTGGTTCCTGTGAGTCTCTAAATTGCTTCCAACATTCTATTAAAAAAATACTGTCTATTTCCTCCTGGCAATCCCTTGAGAACACAATCTAAATTTTTTCTCATCTTGGTTCCAAATAAAGAGAAAAGGAATACACAAAGAACAAATTTCTATTCTTTCATGTCTCAGCTCAAATGTTTTTATTTATTATGTTCTTTTGTTAATCCCACTGGGAAAGAGCAAGACTATTACCATAATGTTTGAGCCAAATTTGAAGCAAGCTTTATTAAATACTGTCCAGGACCTGGGATAAGGGCCAGACCCATACCCAGGATTCCCAGAGTATGGCACTGTATCACATTAGTCAAAGGCTTATAAAGGCAAAACCCACAAGGCTACAGACTTCCCAACTTCATCCAATCAGGGGCAAGAATATATCATGACATACTTCCCACCTACTGGTGATCAAGCACATTCTATGCAATTGAGACAACCAAGCTTGCTTACAGAAAGGACAACACATGAACAACAGCCCCCAACATTCTCAGAAGTTTATAGTCCTTGAGTAAGTAGAGCTTACAGGTTAGAGGCATTTTTGTTTTACAGGTTTCTTAAGCATAATAATTTAAACTTAAAATGTAATTTTAGCAATTACACTTTCAAATAAATTAATTTAAGATTTCTCCTTTAATTCCCCACTATTTGCTTGTTTGTCAATTCTGTACAATAGCTGTGGGCTTCCTTTTTATCATAACAGCTACCAGCATAACAGAGTGGCTGCATATAGCCAGCAAGCAAATAAATAAACAAATAAATAAATAAACGGAGTGAATTTTCAGAAAGCATTGTGAATTGTAACATGGAGTACATATGTCAAATGTGCCAGTAAAGTTTCACACCAGAAAGACAGCAAGATAAAGCAAAACCCACAAGCCAATTGAGCACGAAATGTTCTCTCTGAAATAAATGAAAGAAGAACACAGACTTATGGTTTTGAAAGATAAGAACTTGGTAGCTTTGTTTGTTTGACTGAAAAGCCTAAGAAAAACAAAAATGATTTCTAAGATGTTTAGTCTGGAAAATATTAAACACTGTTACTGTCTTCTGTTAAGACATGTAGAAATAAGTTAAGATTTCCCAGTAGTGTGTTTTAGCCACTGAGGCTGTGCAATAAGATGATTATTGTTACGATAAAATTCTATCTTATTCCTATACATAAAAGAAGAGTTAATAAAATCAGAAATAAGCCCAAGTGGGATTTTTCCCTGCAAAGAAGCAGTCAAGCTGGTGCCTCCAGCTCCAGTACACTGCTTTCACCAAGCTGGATTCATCTCTAGCTGCATGGGAAGAGCTCCCACCAGTGCAAGGAGAGGGGAGACAATAAGAGAAGATAGATAGATGATAGATGATAGATAGATAGATAGATAGATAGATAGATAGATAGATAGATAGATAGACAGATAGACAGATAGATAGATAGACAGACAACAAAGCTGGGGAAGGCACAAACAGAGGCTGGATAGAAAATGCTCAGAGAGTTTGCCAGAATGTAACAAGTAATGATGAAAGAAATAGAAGTGGGAGACAGGAACCTGAAGCTAAGAAATGATCAGTACTCAACCCCACCATTCTCTGTGTGACCTTAAGGGGATCATGAGACCTGTACACAGGACACAGTGTAGTGTATTGGTTAACACAACTAAGGTAAACTTGTGAAGGGTTTGTTGGTGAGTTAGTGGATTGGTGGTGCTCCACCTACTTCAAGCCTCAGTCAGAGAATGTGCTGTGTGTAATTGGGGTAACCATGATGCCAAAAGGTCAACTTTTTATGTTCTCTCTCATCAGAGGCTCTTAACTGCAAATCTTCAAATGTGAGTACATATCCAGGAGTAACGACAGAAACCAAGAAAGCAAAAAAGACCATACCTGAGTGGAGGGGTGGGGTAGCAATAGAGAGGGGAAAAACAGGATACAAGTGAAAATAGGGACCTGTAATTAGGGAGAGGGGAAGGGGATAAATATAGAAGAAGAAAGGAGGAGGATAAATTAACAACAGTGTCTGAAAAGGTCATAAGGTCAATGTTATGAATTATCTACCAAAAAAAATCCCATAATACACAAAAGTCTTTGTATAAAAATACCTATATAGTTTAAATGAAATTTTCTCATCTTGTCTGACAATGCTCTCTCCAAGAGCCAAAGATTATCTGACAAAATCCCCAACATCAGACATGAGAAGCCATCTTTTGAGTTGTTGGTAAGGGCTTCCCAAGAGACTGAAAGCATTACAGCCTTTTGCTATTGCCCTTGGTTGGTTCCCAGAAAGAAGGTAAGTTCCTGTTGCTGAAGACACAATGCACTTCATACACAGGGTCCAGAGGCCCCTAAATTAGAAGTAACCTGAATTCTTCTTTCATGAAGACACTATACAAACTTCCAAAGGAAGGAAGCAACCAAGTCCTAGTCAGCTATAATGTCTATGAACCACAACAATGACCATCATGGCATGATAGCCCAAATGTTGCAATAGGGACACATATGAATTGGCAATCACCAACAGCTCTCTCATTGAATGGAATACCAGATCAACAAGAGGGAAAGCACACCTGGTATTGGAAACCTAGCCAACCACCCAGGACTAGCAAAGTCATGAATCTTGGAGAAGAATCTACAACCATCGTTTTATTAAATCAGCACAATTCCTAACCACATTCTAAATATTTGTCCTTATATCCATAGGTAAGTTCAGTCTTTACCCCTCACCAAGGAAACTTCTCTTTGCAACAGATGGAAGCTATAATTGGTCTTTCTTTGGACTGCTAGCTCCCGAATAACAACACAGAGACTTTTTATTAAGTATGAAAGCTTGGCCTTAGCTTTTGCTCGTTCCCAACTATCTCTTAAAATTTCATGCCGGGCGTTGGTGGCGCACGCCTTTAATCCCAGCACTCGGGAGGCAGAGGCAGGCGGATCTCTATGAGTTCGAGGCCAGCCTGGGCTACCAAGTGAGCTCCAGGAAAGGCGCAAAGCTACACAGAGAAACCCTGTCTCGAAAAACCAAAAAAAAAAAAATTTCATTTAACCTGTTTATATTAATCTACATTCTGCCACTTGGTTCATTACCTCTCCTCAGTACTGTATGTCCAACTTCCTCCATATCTGGCCAGTGAATCTCCCAGCATTCCTATCTCTGCCTGGAAGTCCTGCCTATCCTTTCCTGTCTAGCTATTGGCCGTTCAGCTTTTTATTAAACCAATTGGAAGGTGCCCTAGGAAGGTGAGGTTAAACAGACTCATTTTCAACCAGTGCACAAAAAGATTATTCCAACAGGAAACCATTACAGAAAACCATAACTAATCAAAATGCAGAGTTGTGGAACCCAGTCCCTATAGATACATATACAAAACACCCATGAATGTAAGGCTCAGGTAATTGCAGAGGTGGGGCATGGAACGATTGTAACAGCCAGAGGATCATGAAATTTGCTGCGATATTGTGTCTCCTAGTAATGTCAAAAAGCCATGCCCATAAAATCTAACCAGCATGACTACCTAAACATGAGCTGAACAAGGACAATAACAATAAGCATGCAAAGGTAGGTAGGAAAAAGACTATGATGTCTCAACCCTACACAAGCAAGGAAAGCTGAGAGTGGGAGAAATGTTTTTTTTTTCCCCCTAGGAGAGAGCATACCAATAGGTTAATCAATATCAAATGGTCATCCCTGAAAACATATGTACAAGTAACATATAGACTGAGCAGGTTATATTTAGACATTTGTTACATGCACATATATGAATATGTGCATGTAACAACAATCAGTGAAAACAGAGGCCATGGATTTGAAAAAGAGCAAAGAGAGCAATATGGGAGTGCTTGGAGGGAGAAAGTGGAAGGGGAAAATATTAAAAAGTAAAGAAATGATAAAAATGTTTTTGACGTCTAAGAAACAAAACGACAACAACCGAAGTAGAATGATCATCAAAAACTAGAGACAAATTTTCAAGTTTCAGGTAGGAGTCCTCAGATAAAAGAATGCTGGAGGAAAGTGGTCTTCGGATGCAGAAATAAATTCCTCCAACATGGAAGAAAACATGGATTTTTTTTACTTCTTTGAATTGTTTATTTTAGATTTGGCCCATTTTGAATGAGTTTTTGAAATACAGGAAAATCTAAAAGAGAGTAGCTGACTTCCTCATGCGTGATAGTACAGCACAAAGCCATGGCAGTGCAGATTTCTTGATTACTTTAGGCTTCCTTTTATTCTTCCTGTATCTGTCTTCTTGTCTTGAAGAAAATATTTTTTATACCGTGAAATGGTGGGTAGGGCACAACAGCTTCACTGCACACAGAAGCTATCCATAACGGTGAGTGAGCCCCCTTGTGGCTTCTGCAGTAATGAGTAGACATGACCATGAACTCAATAATACTCATTAGAAAGGAAAATGAATCTTCAGCTGGGCACCAACAGTTATGCCCCAACATGTGTTCTCACAGAAGCACATTAAGAAGAAAGCATCTTCTAAGGTTTGCAGAAATGTTTTACACCAGATCTTCAACTGCTTGAAGTAGTTACACGTGTTACTTTTTTTTTCTCAAACTTTTATTGATATTTTGTGGATTTCACATCATGTGTACCGATCCCACCCATCTCCCCATCCCCTCAAATCTGCCCAAATCTGCCCTCTGCCCTTGTAACCTGCCGCCGTCGTTTCATCTTTACTTGCAAGTGTTCATTACCATGAGTCATCGGTCTGGTTCAAGGCCTCTGGCCTTTTCTACACCATCAATAACGGATCTCCCTGGGACTCCTCTTGGAGAGCCTGCTGTTGCCCTGTGTTGTGGGGATCCTGCAGTTTTGGATCTGTAGGTTTGTCCCCTTCACCTGCTCCAACACTTCCTAGATGTGGTGGATATGGAGTCGGGGCCAACTCATTGCTCTGGTTCTGGGCCTGGGTGGTAGCTGGGCTCATCAGTCCACTAGCTTTCCCGCATTGTCACCACCAAGGTTAGCTCTCCAGCACTGCCTAGGCCAGCCCACTCAATGCAGCCTGCAGCAAGAAGTGGGGCCAGTTCTCTTGCTCTCCGACCCTTGGTCCGGCTCACCCACACTCACACCACCAGGACTAGCTCCACTGTCTTGTCCAAGAGATGTGCAGGGCCTTCTCTCTCAATTGCTCTAGGGGACATATGGGACCCAGGATGTCAGTTCTCCTGCTCTAAAAGCCCTCAGGTCTGGTTCACCTGCGTCCTCTGAGAGGCAACAGGGTTAGCTCTAGCATTCTGCCCAGGCAAGGTGCGGAGTCCATTCTCTGTGTGCTGCAGCTGGTGAGGGGCAGGGCTAGCTCTCTCACTCATGCTACCACAAGGCACACAAGGGAGAGCCGGGGTCAGTTCTGCTGCCCTCATGCCTTCAGGGCCAGTTCACCTGCATCTGGACAACAGGGTCAGCTGCAGTGTGCTACCCAGGTGAGTTGCATGCCTGTGGTGAGGGGTGGGGCCATCTTTCCCGAGTGTGGGGGCCAGCTCTCCTGCTACAATATCCAGCTAGGGCCATGACCAGCTATCCCAGAGCAAGTGAGTGGCAGGACTAGCCCACCATGGCCGTCAGATTTCAACATGTATGGTTCCCATGCCCCCGCTTCCCCATGGTAACACAGGCCATGGACATCAACACAGACTTCAGCAGCCACAGGACCGTGGAAACAGATGTGGCCCTTGGCGGCAGCTCAGGCCTGGGCATCACCATGGCCCCGATGGGAGCATAGGGGACCCAGATCAGTATGGCTCTAGAAACACCATGGCCCTTGAACACCAACATGGCTCCAGGTGGTGGCCCAGACCCCTGACATCTGCATTTCCTTCAATGGTATCAGGAGCTGCGAACATAATCACAGACCTTGGCTGTGGTAGGGCCATGCTGGCTCCTGCTAGTATAGCCCATTAAGCAGCACTTAAAGCATTCCATTGCTTTCTTAACCCAAACTCCCAATGTTCATATTACTCCAAACAAAAACATGGTTAGGCCTATCACAGAAATGCCTCAGTTCCTGGTACCAACTCTGTCTTAGGTGGGGTTTTTATTGCTGTGAAGAGACACCATGACCATGGCGACTCTTATAAAAAAAACATTTAACTGGGGTGGCTTGCTTACAGTTTCAGAGGTTCATTATGAAAAGGAGAATGGCAGTAGGCAGACAGATGTGGTGCTGGAGTAACTGAGAGTTCTACATCTTGCAGGCAACAGGAAGTGGACTGAGACACTGGGCAGTATCCTGAGCATAGGAATCCTCCAGATCAGCAGAAGCCCTGTCCCAGATAATACCATGGCCTCAAGTGATAGTGCTGGCTACTCAAATTGCCCCAGTGGTGGCAGAGCTCTCAGATACCAACGTGATCACAGGTTTCAGCCTAGACCCTGGGTATCTGTGTGGCCTCTGGTGGTACCATGGGCCACCACACATCAACTTGTTACTTCTTTAAGCAAATACTTTTACCATTTTATAATAAGATAAAAAGGGAGATTATTGAATCTACTTTTAAAAAGGAACTACTTGTTTTAAATAGGATAAGTAATGAAATTTTTTTCTCTGAGTTTATCAAATGTTACTGGACATTGTTATGATATATGTTGGAGTTTTTTGTCTGAATCTGTCTAATGATAATGGACTAGACATTGTTAATGTAATTCTTCACTGTAACCTTTTATTATTTTAGACAAAAAGGGGAAATGTGGTGATATATTGTGTCCCCCAATATACTGTGCATCCTAATAAACTTATCTGGGGTCAGAGGACAGAACAGCCACTAGATAGACATAGAGGCCCGAAAATGGTGGCACACACACCTTTAATCCTATCACTTGGGAGGCAGAGATCCATCCGGATCTCTGTGAGTTCAAAGCCACACTAGAAACAGCCAGTAATGGTGACTCATGCCTTTAATCCCAGGAAGTGGTGGCAGGAAGCAGAAAGGTATATAAGGCATGAAAACCAGGAACTAGAGCTGGTTAAGCTTTCAGGCTTTCGAGAAACAGTTCAGCTGAGATCCATTTGGATAAGGACTCAGAGGCTTCCAATCTGAGGAAACAGGATCAGCTGAGGAATTGGCAAGGTGAGGTAGCTGTGGCTTGTTCTGCTTCTCTGATCTTCCAGCGTTGACCCCAGTACCTGGCTCCAGGTTTGTTTTTATTAATAAGACCTTTTAAGATTCATGCTACACCATTTTTTAATCTAACATAAGTTGTTACTACAGCTCTGTTGAAATAGGCTTTCTGATTCCAATGTTACATGTGAGACAACTGCATTTGAGAAAATGTAGACAATCGTCCAAAAGATGCACAGTCTGAAACAATGGAACTTGAACGTCTCTGTGTCACTCATTTTCTACCTTACTCTGCTGTCCAGTTAAGCAACAAAAGCTTGGAAGGCAACAAAACAATTTAGTTATTGTTACCGATACATTACGTCAGTTGACAAAAAGGGGGAAAGATGGATTTGGTGGACAACTCGGGTATAAAAATCAAAAGTACACTTTCCTACACAGATTCTCATAGTACTCAAAAGCATTATGGTAATTTGAATGTAATTGGCCCTATAATCTCATAGGGAGTGGCACTATTAGGTGTGACTTTGTTGGAGTGGGTATGCCATGTTGGAGGAAGTGTGTCACTGTGGGGGCTGTGAATTTTGAGGATTCCTATGCTCAGGATAACACGCAATATGTTAGGTGACTTCCTGTTGCCTGCAAGATGTAGGACTCTCAGCTGTCTGCCTACTGCCACGCTCTCTTTCATAATGATAATGGACTGAACCTCTGAAACTGTAAGCAAGCCACCCCAGTTAAATGTTTTCTTTATAAGAGTTGCCATGGTCATGGTGTCTCTTTACAGCAATAAAAACAAAGACAAATACCATGGACAACACCAGGGTAATGTGGCCCAGAAGTATTAAACTTTATCTCTGACCCAAAGGAGCAAACTTGCTCAGCAGCCAGGAGTGGTCCTCATGCTTTCCCTGCAGAGTGAAGGTAAGTGAGGAACAGATCCTCAAACTGTCTCACTAAAAGTTTCTGAAGCTCTCTCTAGAACACAGTTAACCATGCTAGTAGCTCAAGACATGCCAGGACCCACTAGGCAGTCATCATTTAGGACTAATACTGTGTTTAGAAGAAAGGCTGCTATTATGTTTGGTTTGTTAATGCTTTCATAAATTACTCTCTTCTCCTGAGTCTTTCCACTAGCATATCTAGTAAACATCCAAATCACCCAGTCGCATGGTTAACTAATGTCCATATTCTGGATGATGGTGATCACATAAAAGCTAAAATCTACTGAGTACTAAGTGGTGTGTCTTAGTCATTGGTTCTATTACTATGACACCACGACCAAGACAACTTTTATAAAACATGACATTTAATTGGGGGCTTGCTTACAGTTTTAGAGATTTAGTCCATTGTCATCATGGTAGGGAGCTGAGAGCTACATCTTGATGTGCAGGGAGAGAGAGAGAGAGAGAGAGAGAGAGAGAGAGAGAGAGAGAGAGAGAGCGAGAGAGAGCGAGCAAGCGAGCCTGGATTAGGTTTTTGAAACCTGAAAGACCACTCCCAGTGACATACATCTTCCCCCAAGGCCACACCTCCTAATCCTTTCAAGCAGTTCCACTCCCTGGTGACTAAGCATTCAGACATATGAGCTGATGGGGCCATTCTCATTCAAACCATCACAAGGTGATACATGTTTTACATTTAGAATTTCCTTATTTGATCATCATAGTGAGCCGCATTATAACAATTAAGAGAGGTCCAGAAAGTTTAATGGGCTGTCCCAATGTCTCACTAAGGAACTGGAAATTTGGAATGAAAGCAAACAATCTAACTCTTCATAATATAGCTCCAAGGGCCTAAAAATGATCCCTAGGGGTGTCTGAGGGCCTTAGTTTCCATTAAGAGCCTAAGCACAGGGAGAAGGCTGAAGCTTCTCTGTGTAGCAGTATGCAGGGGATTAGATGAAGACTAGCCCATGATGTAGTTAATGTGTGCATCTTACAGCAGAACATAAAATTCTCACAGAGTTAACGTTGTAGCAAGAGTTTGTAGCTGACAAACATTGTAAAGAAATGCAAGCTAGTAGATACACCTCCATGTTTGGATTTTAAGGCTCATTTGTTATCGATTTCTAATTTGTTTGATTGTCATTTTTCCCTCTCAAGATTCCCTGGATAGAGTGTCTTTATATCAGCTTTAGGTTGTCTAATTTGTCTGTCTTCATTTCCACAGAAGCTGATCTTTTGTTTCAACCACTCTAAATGCTGAAGAATAATAGAAACAAACAAAAAAAAAAGCAATCATGAATTTACACACTTCACTGTTATTAGTGGAGACTAAAACAACATGTATTTTTGTTCTGTTGGACACATTATTGCTCTAAACAATATAAATTAATGACCCCCCAAAAATAAAGAATACTTTTCTCATCCCTGTTTTAGTCAGATAAACAAGGACAAGTAACATCAAGGCTCTTATTTCTTTACTTAATTTTCTATTCCTGGTTCTAATTTATATTTTCTAGGGTCTCTAGGATTAGATAACAATTTATGGTTCTCGTTTGGATTTTTTTTGACAGTAAATGAAAGCTTGTTGCCTACTGGCATTCTGAGGTGAAAGATCTAAAAGATATCAGTAGACTTGTATAAATGACTTTGCGAGAGCAGGCACCTCATTTTACAGTGAGGAAATGAAGGGCCTGCATGTTTTGGGATGTTCGTATTTGGGGAATTCAGGTGAGACCTTCTTTGTGATGTCCTCTCTTGTGCACATAGTCTTTTGAAGTTATTTTAAAGTTGTGTGTATCAAATAAAACATTCTCGGTAGAATTTTAAGAGACCAGGTTCTTCCACTAGCATAGCAGAATTATTATCAGATTAGAAATACCCACTAGAATACTGAGAAGGGATAGAAAATAAAATGGAGAACTCCGACTAAATATAACCGAGGAATAATCTTCTTTCATCTGTACAAAGAGCTTACACAGTTGTCACATCTGGCTTATTGTAATTTCCGTGACAAACTATCTACAAGGCAAAGGCACAGACTACTTTTGTGGTGTTCAGAGATGTGCTAATTCTTCCTTGCTCCAGTATTCACACAGAATACACACCCACAAATACACGTGTTCACTCACTCACAAATACCTACTGCCAGGCATATTAGCTGTCTCTTCCTAAAAACATTTGAATAGAAATTGTTTTGTGCTTTTTCTTCGAATTCTTTAAGGGTAGTTTTCATTTCCTCTTTAAAGGCCTCTATCATCTTCTTAAAGTCATTTTTAAGGTCTATTTCTTCTGCTTCTTCTGCTTTGGGATGTTCAGGCCTCCTGATGTAGCACCACTAGGTTCTGATGGTGTCATATTCGTCTTTATGTTGTTGACTGTATTTTTGCACTGGCGTCTACCCATCTGTTCCTCCACTCCACGTAAGTGTTGTCTGTGTCTGAGGGAGCCTCTTTTGGTCGATTGATACTCTTGGTCTAATGGAAGCTCTTGGTCTAATCTGGGCTCTTGGGCCAATCTGTGCTGATGGATTCTGTGTCTCAGGGAGCACATCTTAGTCCAATGGGCACCAGTGGGCTGTGTCTCAGGGAGCACCTATTCCCAATTGGTGCAGAGTAGGACCTGTTTTCTGTTCCCAATTAGTGCAGAGTGAGCTTATGTCTCTGGTTTTCACTGGTGTCACAGGGGGCTGTTTTCTTGGCAAGGGGGCAGGGAAAGAGGCAGTTGGCTGGTCCCTGGGGCTCCAATGGCTTGGGGGAGGGGCACAAGATGTGCCCCCAGGGCCTAGGGGCTAGGAACCTGGTCTACCCAGTCCAGAGATGGGGCCTTACCTGTCCCCAATTGGTGCAGGGTAGGCTTGTGACTCTGGTTTTCACTAGTGTCACAAGGGACTGTTTTCTTGGCCAGAAGGTGGGGGAAGGGGCAGCTGGCCAGTCCCTGGAGCTCCATTGGCTTGGGGGAGGGGCACAAGGATACATGCTCAACTAATGTTCATCATGAAATTTGCAGGTGAATGGATGGAACTAGAAAATATCATCCTGAGTGAGGTAACCCAGACTCAGGAGGACAAGCATGGTATGTACTCACTCATAAGTGGATACTAGATATAAAGCAAAGGATAATCAGACTGCAACCCACAGCTCCAGGGAGGCTAGCTAGTAAAGAGGACCATAGGAAGGACACATGGATCACCCAGCAATGGAGATATGGGTGAGATCTACATGAACAAACTGGGAGTGGGAAGGGTAATGAAGGGCAAGACAGGGGGATGAGAGCTTAGGGGAGTGGGAGGTTCGAGCTGGAAGGGGAACAGAGTGGGAGAGCAAGGAAAGAGATACCATGATAAATGAAGACACCACAGGAATAGGGAGAAACAAAGTGCTAGGGAGGTTCCCAGGAATCCACAAGGATGACTCCACCATAGACTACTGGTAATAGTCGAGACCTGAGCTGGCCTACTCTGGTGATCAGATGGTTGAATACCCTAACTGTCATCATATAACCGTCATCCAGTGACTGATGGAAGCAGATGCAGAGATCCATGGCCAGGTCCCAGGTGAAGCTCCAGGAGTCCAATCTATGAGAGAGAGGAGGGATTCTATGAGCAAGGGATATCAAGACCATGACTGGAGAAAGTACAGAGACAACTAGCTAAACTAGTAGAAATGCATGAACTGTGGACCAATAGCTGAGGAGCCCCCATGATACTGGACTAGGCCCTCTGGATAAGCAAGACAGTTGTTGAGCTTGAACTGTTTAGGGAGCCCCCAGGCAGTGGGATCAGGACCTGTCCCTATTGCATGAGCCGGCTTTTTGAAGCCTAGTGCCTATGGTAAGACACTTCGCACAGCCTTGGTGCAGGGAGGGGGGGGGGGCTGGACCTGCCTCAACTGAATGTACCAGGCTCTGCTGACTCCCCATGGGAGACCTTGCCTTGGAGGAGGTGGGAATGGGGGGCAGGTTGGAGGGGAATGCTGGGGGGGGGGCGGGAGGAAGGAGGACAGGGGAATCTGTGGTTGGTGTGCAAAATGAATAGAAAATCTCTTAATTAAAAAAAAAAAGAAGTTACAGATGAGGAAAAAAAAGGAATTGTTTTGTGCGAAGCCGTCATGCTTAGTTTCTTCCACCTTCAAATACAGCAACTCCTCTTCTTGTAGGCCTTAGTTCCTAGCATGAATGTTGAAAGTAACTCCATCAGAGTCCTTCTAAGGGTCTGAAATACATGGAAGACTCTTTTATTCATCTGTCCTAGCTGAGGAATGCGGAACTCCTAGGGCAGTGGTCCTCAACCTTCCTAATGCTGTGACCCTTTAATATAGTTCCTCATGTTAGGTTGATTCCCCAACCATAAAATTACATCGTTGTTACTTCATAACTGTAATTTTGCCACTGTTATGAATTGTAAAATAAATATCTGATATGAAGGATATTTGATATGTGGCCTACGAGGAGAGGATCATTTGACCCCCGCAAAGGGGTCATGACCCACAGGTTGAGAACCACTGTCCTGGGGCATCAACAGCTACAAGTCATGAGATCACCAATATACAGGACTCTACTCATCTTTGCCGTACCTCTTCATGTCCAGATTGAAAATCTAATGGGGCCTAGGAAGGTGAAGTAACTGGGCATGTGATTGGGCCCAGCTGGTTTTGGATATGAATTATCCATCAAAAGGTTTAAGGGTTGAAATCTTGGTGGTGGTCAGTTATTGAGAACTTATTGGATCATTAGAACTCACATGTAATTAATCCATTTGTAGAATAATAAACTGAATGGAATACTCCAGAAAGTGTTGTGTTTAACTTTCATTGTCAACTGGATGGAATTTAGAACCACCATGGAAACATGCCTCTGAGTGTGTCCTTGAGAGTGCTTCTCGAAAGATTTAAATGAGAATGGACCTACCCGGTTTTGAGTAGAACCATTCCATAGAGGTGGAGCTCTGGACTGAATAAAAGTCAGAAAGTGAGCACAACAGTAGTGTTCACTGTTCTCTGCTTCCTGATTGCTGACATGATGTGTGGACTCATCCTCTCACTGCTCCACCTTCCCACTATGATAGATGCTGACCTCAAATTGTGAGCCCAAATACCCTTCTGTCTGTACATTTGTTTGTCACGGAAACAAGAAAAGTAACTAAAACAGGAATTTGGTACTCAAGGGTGGAGTTGCTGCTGAGACAAAGCTGACTGTGTGACCTGTAAGCCTCTGGAACTTGTTTATGGAGGAACAAGGAAGACCAGAGTTTCAGACTGGAGAAGTGCTAGAATGCTGTTCACAGAGCACAACAGACATGTATAGTAGGAAATACAGACAGCAGAATTTCTAGAAAAATACAAACCATGTGGTTCAAGGGCATGAGATCTTAAAATGGAGCAAGGCTCTGTTAAGAACTGGGATAGGGATCATTCATCTTACATTTGGGCTGGGATCTGTGTTGTGTCAATTTCCTGAAAAATCTGAGTGAGGCTGAATTCAAATGTAATGGACAAATACCTTTGTTAAGGGAAATTTTAAGATAGCATAGTGTTCAGGGTATCACATGGCTGTCTTCATTGTTATTATTCAGTGAAAGAGAGCAGAAAGCTGAAACATCTTTCTGGGCACTAAAAGGAACGATTGTGACATGGCCTGTAAATCTCAATTTTTAAAGCAGTGAAATGATAACAATAAAGCCTCCTTGGACAAAATGGTGGTATCATAGGATTAAGTGAGACTAACAGTTCGAAAAATAGCAACAGGACCATAACTAGTACAACATGGTGTTCCTTGCATATGACAATGTGCTTTCCATAACCACTAGTGTCAGACACATATGAAACAAATGATACATGGTATACAAAATCTTAATTCTGTGGCCTGCACATATGCCATGAGCCTTTATCTTAATCCAGTTCAAATGTGGGATAAGCAAACAATTGAATGGCTGTTTCATCCTTCTAACAGTGGACACCAATCTGGACTAGCATATCAGACAATGAAGATGTCTCCTACATGAGACTGACTACTTGATGACTTTTGCAAGTAAGTGTCAGGGAGATAGAGTTTTGAGAAGATGGAGGTCAAACAGATTAATGGCTGAGTGTAGGTTTTACTGGAGAGATTTCTAGAAAGGAAAACTAAGTTTGGGCATTTGGGAATTACGTGAAGAAGCAGGACAGGGAAGGGGCTAAACGATGTCAGCTTGCTTATGAGAGGGTCTGAAAGCAAAGTGAAAAACAAAGATTATAAATGCAAGACCTTACAATCTGCTTTCAGCAAGTTACATCCCATTGGCTCCACTTTCCTCATTTATGCTCCAAGTGATTTTACTCTGTGGTTGTAGGATTGTTCTAAGAGTTAACTGAGACAGAGTTAAACAGTAATTAATGAAACACTGAATTCTCAATAAGGAGTTATAGAGTCAAGGAGATGGTCCACTAGGTAACATGATTGCCATGAAAGTATGGAGACCTGAGTTTGGAGGCCCAGTACTTACGTGAAAAGCCAGGTGTGGATATGGGCATCTGTTAACCTAGTATTAAGTAGGTGAGGATATGAGCATCCCTGGAGCTCATTGGCCAGTAGTTTAGTCAGTTGATGACTGCATAGTTCAGTGAAAGATCCTGTCTCAAAGGTATATAAGACGTGAGGAGACAGGTACTAAAGACAGAAGCGTCCCTTTCAGCTAGAGGCTTTTTCAGCTGGAGACTTTTGGGTGAGGACTCAGAGGATTTCAGTCAGAGGGTTCGTGGAATTGGTGAGGTGAGACGTGGCAGTGGCTTGTTCCTTTGTCTCTTTGATCTTTCAGCATTTACACCAATATCTGACTCCAATTTTCTATTATAAGACTGTTCTGAATTCATGTTACACAAGATGGTTCAAGGTTCAAACAAGTGTAAACACCTCCTTAATTCTCAAGACATCTGGGAACCACACCTTTGGTAAAACATCCTGTTATCCAGTCTTGAAGAGTAAAGGGAAGCTTGAACTCTCTGACCTTGAGTCAGGATGGAAATTAAGGCACAAATTGGAGTCACTGTGGGCTCCCACACCAGCAGTTTAGTACTGATGACTGCATGATTCAGTGAAAGATCCTGTCTCAAGAAATAAGATTTAGAGAGCAGTACATAAGGATACACCACATCAACTTGGCCTCCACACACATGTGCTCAAGTGCTTGTATGTGCAACTTCACCCCAATACACACTTGTATACTTGCACAAATAGAAAATGTAAATACATACTCGTGCTACATACATACGTGTATACACACACACACACACACACACACACACACACACACACACACACACCCCACAAACATACACATTATCCCTTGAAGATAAAACCATTTTTTCTTAGTGATACTATTTAACTCAGAAATTTTAATGAATCCACAGTGACCAAATGTAGTTACATTTGTATCCCATCATGTTATTGAAAATTTAGACTTTCCTAAGAAATAGAATTCACCTTAATTCAATAATTACTGTTGTGTTTTGAACAATGAACATTTTCCACTATCACTCTGATCCAGCAATAGGAGCACTGTCAATTCTGTGCTAAATAATCTATAGCATGATGTTGCTGTGCATTATATGCATAAAGAGCACCAATAAAACACTACAATTATCCAGAAAGTATGAGAAGCTGTACATCTTAAAAAGCCAGTCTCATTCATAGCACCCAGGTGCATTGGTAAGTTCCTCACACTGGGAGATCAGATCTTGCTCTCTAACCTTGAGTGAGTAACAGTCCTCATAGATATTGGTCTTGCCATTGACCATAGCAGAGCTGGAGTTAGATATATTTGTTTCAATAAGCAGCTCTTCATTTCTAACTTAGGATTCTTCCCCCGCCCCCTCCCCCAGAATTGACAATTGTTTAGTTGTTTGATTTACTCAATATTTTATTTCTGTTATCATTTTTTCCAAAGACTTTAATGGAATTAGCTTTTGGTTGCTTTTTCTGATTTTGAGATTATTATTTTTTGATATCATAATTACATCATTTTTCCCTTCCTTTCCTCCTTCCAAACTCTTTCATATACCCATCCTTGCTCTCTTTAAATCCATGGCCTCCTTTTCCACTAATTGTTATTCTTTTAAAACCTTCTAAAACTGTTGCACACGCTTTAAAATTCATTAAGTAACTTATTCTGTTTCTTTGTTCTAATGCTGCTGTCTAAATCAGATAAGCCGTCTCCCCAGCTGCCATGCAGGGGCAATGCAGCATTTATACCAGTTCTCTTCAAATCCACCCTAAAAGTAAGTTCTCTCTCCTTCTCTCCCTCTGTATTAGCTAGACTGGCATATGCTACATTGCCTGGGCTGATCTCAAATAGCAGTCCTCCAGCCTCATACTCTCCAATGCCAGAATAACTCTCTATGTATGTTCCTTATTTGGGGATTTATTTTGGATTTTCTATTATATCAACTGAGTTCTCTGCTCACGAGGTATATATATATTGTACCTAGAAAGAGAAGGCAGTAAATCACGTAAGACTGTCTGGATACTGGTGCTTCCATTTTCCCCCTTTATACTTGATATTTTACTGGTAGAGTTGAAGGTTACAAAGGACTTCCACCAAGAGGTGTGTAACAGTGCTCCATTTCTGTCAAGCTTTTAGTGTCACCATCAAGAACATTACAATCCAATGTCATTCCTCGTGTTTATGGCCTAGTTTTTGTCTGTAGAAGACTGTTTATCTTACCTGTGTTGTCAGTGTTTAGAAGTTTTGTGATGACTGTACCTCAAAGAGGATTTTAAAATTGGGTGGGTTTTTTGTTTGTTTGTTCTGTTTTTGTTTGGTGTGTTGTTGTTTACTTATTATAAATTTGTGAATTAGCTTATTCATGAACTCACTTTATCATTCAATAATCCCTCTCTCTTCTTTCTGGGATACATATCAGTTAGAAGACGGACTTCATGAGCAAAACCTCTAATTCAGTGATTTTCAAACTTGAACAAGCCATACATAATGCAGATTGTTGGCTCCACTTAGTCACAGATTACATTTTGCATAATGCTTATTCTTTCTTGTCAAGGTCTTGAACATTATTGTCCAATTGTATCTAATTTTTAATATTTTTTATCATATTCAAATGAAAAATCTATAAATGTTATTTTGTATAATTACGTTGTTGCACAAATAAAGAAAAAACTGAGTTTGCATATGGGTCTATGTTCTGAGAGCTTACTAACCCCTCCCATTAGTTCCGATAGAATGATTCATTTTGGCCTTAGTCTACCCATGGAATTCCATGTAAATAATCATACCATATGTGAATAAAGACAAAGTCACTTCTTTGTGTCCTATATCTATGAGATATATTTATATATATGTATATATATACACACACATATATATATGTTACATATAAATATATGTATATATATATGTATATTTCTCTTCATCTTGGCTAGTGAAAGTGCAGATAATACTTGCTTTATTCCTGCTCATATGTGAGTAATTTTATCATTAAGCAGAAAAAAGTGTGATGTTCCATGTAGACTTTTGTAATTGGCCTTTATTGTGCTGAAGGATTTTTCTTATACTTGTAGTTTTCATGTGTGTGTGTGTGTGTGTGTGTGTGTGTGTGTGTGTGTGTATGTGTGTATGTGTGTGTGTGTGTTTGGCTGGGGTTTGAATCTGAGACTCACAAAGGCTACGAAATCTTTATATCACTGAGCTACTCCCAAAGTCAGTTTTCTGAGATTAAAATAATAATAATAATAATAATAATAATAATAATAATAATAATAATAACAGGTATAAAATTTATAAAATATCTCTTTGGCAATGGTTATGTTGCTTTACATTTATTTTGTAAATGTGGTTAATTATGTTGATTGTTTTCCAAATGTTCCATCAAATTTGCATTGTGAGGATGAACTCCACTTGACCTTAATGCAGCATCCCATTGAGGATTTCTATAACACACTAACATTTTAATAACAACTGGTTTGCTTATATTTATAAAAAAATTGAAATGTCTATATGAGGCAGCTTCTTTATAAGTAAGATTTTGGTAGTAGTTTTACTATGGATAAATTAAGGTCGTCCTGGTTTCATAAAATGAGTACACAACTTTCCCAACGTCTTTGTTTTCAGATAAAATTCAAATACATCAAATACTGTCTTTCTTCTATCAATACTTTGCATTTGTGACACTACCATTTTTCCTTGGGAGTATTTTTTTGTTTGTGAAGCATATTTCTTTAATAGAAACCAAATTATCTGAGCCTATCATTTTTAATGTCATTTTTAATATTCACCATTCTCAAAAAATCTCCTAATTTTATGAAAGAGGTTGATTGATCTTATAGTTTACTATTCACTGAGTGTCATTATGATATCATCTCCAAATTCTGCATTAATTTGTCTTCTTACTTTCTCCTTGGTCATTCTTGATAGAAATGTACTAACTTCAGCGTTGGCTTTCTGTTATGTTTTAGTTGTTTTGAGAATTATAATATACATTCTTCATTTCTCATAGAATACTTACAGTTTATTATCAATTCACAAACAGTGGATTGCTCTATAATTTCACTCATTGGGGAGGTTCCTGCGAGCATCACTGCCCACAGGAAAATGATCTGTGTGAGCTTAGAAGGAAACTCGGCTGAGCATGGCTTAGTTAGCCAGTGGTGGTTCAAATTTCCAGAGTCTGACACTATGTCAATTTATTTTAGATATATTTAAGTACAGTAAAATTTTCAAAAAACTTTCCTGGTAACAATTATCTCAATCTCATGTGCTCAATAAATCTTCTGACATGACTACATCAAAACTTTTTTGCCAAGTACATGTGACCTTCACTATGAAGATGGATCCTACAGCTTAAGGGCTTAGGATCTGAAGTATTCTCTGACTGAGAGAGCATGAAGGTCAGCAGGTCATAAAATATATGTGACAACTCCCTTAAGGATGGGTCCTATTGACTAAGAAACACTAAAGTTCTATGGAGAGAGAGTCTGGGATAAGCACTCTGAGGGATTGGGGTGAGGTCTGGCCCCACAGATAGCAAAAGTCACCAGGTTATTAACAGCATCTAATCCCAGCTTTCTGGGTGGAAAACAGGTATACATCTCCTTCATTGATGAGACAATCCTGTGTGATTAACATTCCTGGTTTCTTCAGGGCATATCTCTGAGCACCCATGCCCTACAATTTACTTCATGCTTACTTATGATTTATTTTTCTGCATATGTTGCCCCTATAGCAAAATGTTACCAAGTATTCCTTTAGTTACTAAAATTCAAGAGGAGATAGACAAAATACTGCGTTTATAGCGGCTCTCACATTTACCATGTCAGTCATCTTTGCTTCCTTTTGTGGTTCCAGTTTTTATAGAGAATCCCATTCATTTGCCTAAAGAATTATCTTTATTGTTCCTTATTAAGAATTATCTTAAGTTGTATTGCATGAAAATGTCTTAAATTCATTCACATCTTTGACAAAATTTATCTATGTATAGAATTTAAGTCTCCTTTAGGACATGGGCATTTACCTCCTGTGTATATGGGCGCACTAATTGGATTCAAAGGGTCACTAATAATAATAAAAAAGAACATGAGATTAGGAGAGAAGTGAATAGTGTCATTAGAGGAATTTTGAGGGAAGTAGTGGGGATGTGTATGATCAAAATACATTGAATAAGTAACATGATATTTTAAAGTAAAAATAATATTACTAAAGATAAATGAGGCTAGTGTAAGTGGAAAAACAAATCTCTTGAGGAATAATCCCTGTTTTCAGGATAATGTTTATTTATGTTGCTGTTGTTTTGTGGTTTTTGTCTGTTTGTTTGTTTTAGCAAATAGTTGGTTAATGTAGCTCAGGAAAATCAGCAAACAGATGTAAACATCACAATGTATTTCTCAAAACTGCAACAGAAAAATACTATTGGAGGGTAGCCTGTAATTTTCCTTACAGAGGAAAAATTACATGGCCAGGCCTCCTGACAGTCACCAGAAGCAAGGATAGAAGTGCAGGGTACCTTCTTACTGATGGCTTTCAGAAGGACTCAAGCGTGCAAGGCTTTGGGGTTGAACTCTGGCTCCTAGATGTGTAGGACAGCTGACTTCTACTATTTGAAGTGACTCAGTTTGTGACAATTTATTTTAACAGCTCTAGGAGACTATCACCTTTGAATACAGCATGGTTTCCTTGCCCTTTCAGGGCATCTGTAAGATGTTCATTCTTTGTCTTCTGATCACTAGTTCTGATGAGCCGGCAGCTGGAATTTTTTTCAGTACTTTCTCTGATGTGGAATGACTTTTGTCTTTCCTGAGCTCCTAAGATTTGCCTTTTCTTGGTAGTATTCCTCTGACATCCTACTGAGTGCCTTCCATTTGCATTACTAAGCGTTTTCTGAACTTATTGGATCAGTAGGTTTATTTTTTATTAGGTTAGGGAAATACTCAGCTTTTACTTCTGTGAAAGTTTTGCTAAGCTAGTCAGTATCCTGTTTCTGCTGCTACTCCCAATATAATATTGCTCAATGTTTCATGTGCCTCAGAGGCCTTTCTTTTTCATTTTAAAAATACATTTTCATTCTTCGGTTTGAATAATTTCTATTCACACATCTCTTTCTGATCATTCACTTTCCAGTATCTAATACGTTTTTAAGCCCAATCTGTGAATTCTTCCTTTCAAAGTTATGGCTTTCATTTAAAAAGCTGACTTTTTTTTTTAATTTAAAAAACACATTCCTATTTCTCATCTCAATTCCCCTTTGTTCTCTCATTATAGCTTCTTAGTGTCTGAGTATATTTACAAAAGCTGGTTTTAAATTAGTTTTTGCTAATTCTGGTAGTGAAACCTATAGCCTGCATATAATACACTTTCCTATAGAGTTCCTATAGAGTCTATGAGAACATAAACATTTGTGCACTCCCCTGGGAGGAATGCCTCTGTCTGCTCAGGGAATGCTGTAGGCAAGATGCTTCTTTCTCAAGCTTATTTCATTCAAGGACATTACACAACCAGCCCCCATTTGGCCTTGAAACTTTCTGGCCCCCTGAGTACATCTGGTGATAGTAATGAGAACTATTCTTTATATTTATCATTGCTTCTTTGTCCTGTTTTGAACCCTAAGCTATCCTGAAATAAAAATTTCAGAGAAATCTAGTAAAAGGTTCTTGAGTACTGCTGCCTAGAGTACCATAGTTCTGTTGAATCTCAGATTGACTCCAATTCCTTTGCAACCATCTCTGGTGGGTTGTCATAGAAACCATCTTGGCATGTTTTGTGTTTTTCTTACTTATGGGTCTCAGTTGCCTATTTCTTTGACTACCTGTCATATTAATATTTTATTTTACACATTGTTGATGTATTTCAGGAATACTGAATTATGTTGTTGGCAAAACTCTTTTGGAACACAATTAAATAATCATGGATTTTATTGATCAGATCATGCATTAGTTTATTTTGTTTAGGAGGTTATATTTTATATTTTAATACCATATTTGTATTTGATAAATTAGGATGTGATTCTCACTTTTAATGTGAAAGGTTTTGAGATCTCAAATGAAGGCGCAAGTTGCTTACCCACTGCACTCTAGCCTAGATTGGTGCTCTTATCTACCCCATCTTTGAATGACTCATAAAATTTGTGTAGTTCTTACTCTGTACCCATTCCTCTATTCTGGGCCTTACAGGTTCTCATTCATTACATGTGGTGCTCACCTTTGGTTCTTACTCCTTTCAAGAGTCACCCATCTTTGATAATAGTCTTGGGACTTCTGTATCCCCTCCATCCTACTGGTAACTCTTCTGTCATTGTTGTCCCCAAATCCCAGCTCTTCCAGAAGACTTTGTTTCTGATACTGGTCTTCAAAAAGCCAGCTGTACTCTTCTTCATCCCTGTCTTTAGCACTCTGCACAGATGTGTGCTTCTTGACCAGGGACCTGGGGAACAAGAAACACTTATATATTTCTTTCATTTCAAAGATCATATGGCTAGATTGTATATCATCTGGAAAGCAATTATTTTGTGTATTTTGTCCACATTCATAGTTGTTAACATCATATGGGAAACTCCGTGGAGGAGGATAAAAAAAATCTCTATTTTAGTTTTTTTCTGGTAATTACTGTAGCTTTGTTAGTGAGTGACACCTGTTCTCTTATTTCTCTGGAGTTGTGAATTATTTCTTTGCTTTTTTATTTCTCTTTGTGTTCTTTCTTTCCTTGGTTTTCCTATTTTCATGATGTATTTTACACTGTGACTCTATTGTTAAGAGTCACACAACAACTTTTTGTACAAAAGGGCTAGTTGTTCAAATATGTAAAGTGAGAATAGGCTGCTTATTGGGGAACAGTCAAATGTCAGCAGGTCCGAGTATGCTTTGTACACTGTTAAGCTAACTCAGAGAGGATGTGCTAAAATCTGTTAGTGTGGAAAGAAGCCTGTTCCTATCTTACTGAAGCCACTTTACTTTAGGACTCTCAGTGTAGCTTCTACCATACCTGAACTGCTTGAATACACCTTTCACTCTCTCTACTATTGTGCTTCATGTTGACAGCTAGTTGTGACACTCAGATCTTGTTGAAATCCTCCTGAGAACAAATTATCTTTGACAAATATAGAGAAGGTGTGCTCACCTTCCTATGTGGACTAAGGGAGGAAGGTTGGGGTAAAGGGTTTTTATAAATATTTTTGACTGATGCCTGTGTTCAACTTTACCCCCTCTACTCAGGGATTTGTGGTCTGACTATTCATATTTCCAATCTTTACTGTAGCTTTGGGATAAAAAATCACTTTTCTGAGAAGGAAACTTGCAGTTTTCTCTTTAGTGGCATTTCAAACTCTTCTATCTGCATTCATTTATGCTTATGGTGGGTTTAGTTCAGGTGGATTGTTGTCTACCACTAAGTAGCTTTATTTCCAACATTTAGTGGTATGCAAAGATATCATAATGGTGTTGTGCATGTGGTATCACACTCAAAAACTTATTTTTGAGTAAAGTAAAGGTAAGGTGGATGTGGAGATGGAGCGTGCACCCCAACTATGATCCTTTAGATTTTCTCTAAGCTCACTTTTCCACCCGCATTACTTCCCTATCCCGAGTCCTTTGCATTAAATCTGTGAAGTATCTGTATTGCTCTAACGTATCTTGCCCTTCACCCTATACTTATAGAACTGCAGCATGAAGGAATCATTAACTTCCAAAAGCCTTAAACAAGAAACTTAGTCTGTGTCACCTCATCGTACAGGCAAAAGTGGAAGCAGCAGGGCTGGGAATATATGAGCAGGTGAGACAAGAATTGAAGTCATATTCCTTATAAGGTCAGAACTGCACATCGGTCCAGGATCCCTTCAATGTACAGACATATTTGTGACAGCCCTGCCACTGCCTATCAGGAAAACACAATTTGCGGGGCTCTCCTGGTGTTCCTGACTTAATTTCAACAAAATAAACCCATCTGGAGACATCCTTGAAGAAATGTTCTTCCTGCCTCATTACAGCTGCATCAGCACATCAGCATTCTGGGACTGCCCTGCCTGCCCTCTCTTCTCTGCCAGAGCATCTTATGGCCAATTAAATCCACTGTAGCTCAGCTCTGAGGCCAGCCATTGCTCCCTCATTGCTTTTCAATAGCTTGAGATCTAGTCAGCTGAAAAACCAAACTGATAACCAAGCAGGAATCATCACTAGAGTAAGAAATTATTGAAGAAGTTCATGCAACACTGGAGGCAACCTCACTGGAATGTGGCTCTAGATGTACAATGAGTCTTTTTAGAACCCACCTGAGAGCAACCACAGCTTTCCATGTGAGGGTAATCTGTTTGTATCTCCAATACGAGGACTCAAGAGTGACATTAAGCTGCTTCTCAGCAACTCGTTCTGTCCTCGCTGTCTCCTGTTATCATTCATTACATGTTTGTTTCAGCAACTAAAAAGAAAAAGAACAGTTTAGGTCCAAACGTAAGAAACTTCATTGTACTGTCTAAACTCAGCCATCAGCTTTGAGCTCCTCTTCATCTTTCAGTCTGCTGCTTCTCATAAATCCTCATTAATTATACATACATTTCCATATAATGAGCTGTTTATCTCAGGCTCCTCTAACTCAATGTCCTGTATAGACTGCTTGGAGAATGTCAGAGGTTGAAGAAATGATGGGGATCGTCAAGTCTAAGTCTTTCATTTTATAGACTTTCATAAAAAATCAATGTAATTATATAAAAGACCAATAATGTAGAAAGTCTATTTTGTAGCACTCACACAAAACCCAAGACACCAGTTAGAAATCCTAATCAAGATTGCTAGAGCTTGAATGCCAGCTATTCAGAAGTCTAAAGCAAGAAGATCATCAAATTGATGCCATCAGCCTGGACAACTGAGACTCTGTTTCAAAAATATTTTTAAAAGCATTGTTTAAGTATTATCTTTTAAAGAGTGAAGTCAATACAAAACATTCTACAATGAATTAAATATTAATATTTTCAATAAAGACAGGATCCATTAGGACCAGGATTAGAGTGAGGCAGGTTTGGTAGGGATGTTCTCATATGAGTTGGATCTTGGATCCTGCTTTGCTTAAAATATTGGTATTTTGTACATAAAGGATTTAAATACATTTTGATTTATAAATTCTTCTCATTTATGTTATTGACATTTCTGAATCCTTTTTAATTTTCTTCATTGAGCATCATGCTTACTATCCCTTAGGTGTAGTTCTGGTATTGACTTTCAATTTTTTCTGTATAGCAATCTACCTTGCCTGTCACTTCCTCATGAATCTTCTCACTTTAAATTTCTTGTTTCAGGCTTTACTGGTCTGGAAACTTTCATCCTTCTTATTGCTCTTAGAGCTATTTGTTAATTTGAATCTTACTTATGCAGGTCTCCATATGCATTGTAACTTGCTTATTGTGCACTATCTCTCCTCAGTTCCTTTCCCTATTTCTCTGGCCATGGCTGCTTGGGAGCTGCAAATCTCCTGCTCTCAGGTAGTATCACTGCAGAAAGAAAATGAATTGCCCTTCTAAAAGGAGCACTTTCTCATAGGACACAGAAAATTGAACAGAAAGAGTAAAATGTGTGTTAGAAATCATCCTTTCCATACCAAAATTACATTCTATTTTAATTAATGCAGCTACCTAGCACAGGTCTGAGCAGCATTAGGTGAATTCTACCTACAAACCCAAGGATCTGTAGGGTGCACCAATTTTTATTTAAGCTTTTGGATGTCCTAAAATCTTAATTTTTGAAAAATAACAGTTAACTTATAAATTTTTGTTTAGTGATCTAGATTTCATCCTTTATGTCTGGCACTCTTTCAAGAAATATGGTTACTTTTAAAATAATGGTTAGCCTACTTGATGTTCTTTGTGATAAATTTTGATAAATTCTGTTCAATATTTTCCTTAGGACTTAAGGGTTCCTTGGTATATGGCAGTTTCTTTTTAATAGTGTGTGTGTGTGTGTGTGTGTGTGTGTGAGTGTGTGTGAGAGAGAGAGAGAGAGAGAGAGAGAGAGAGAGAGAGAGAGAGAGAGAGAGAGAGAGAGAGAGCAACTGTGCTAAAGAAAAAAAATAATGATGTAGGATTTAAGATGAAGAACTTCTAGTATGATTGCTACTGATAATTACTAGATCAGGGCTTTTCCATTGCAATTTTTTTAATTGCTATTGTCAATATAATGATTTGAATTAGCTTTTTGTCTACTCCATTATCCCCCAAGGATTCATGTCAAAACATACAGCAAAAGATTAAAAAGACATTAAGCAATCTGCTCAAGACATTTTCTCAGATATTGATGAAACAAGACCAGGTATGGCATATGACAGAAGGAAGTACAAAGTGTAAGATCAATAGGAGAAAAGGGAGTGATTTCCTGACATTCATTGAGCTGTACTATCAGTGACTTTAATGGAGACTAAATAACAAGATCAAAGAAAAGAGTATATCTGATACCTGTATCCCTGGGACAACATGACTCTCCATCCATTCTTCAAGTGGCTCAGATATGTTTGGTGATGTGTTTTGTTAGTTGTTGTTGTTTTAAGACAACAATTCAGGTCCTTGTCACTGCCCTGCCTCAATGTACCAAGCTTAGCTGTCCCCCATGGGAGAACTTACCCTGTTGGAGGAGGGGATGGGGGTTGGGGGGGAAGCAGGGGGAGCTGGAGGAGGGATGAGAGGGAAATCTGCGGTTGGTATGTAAAATGAATAAAAAAAATCACAGAATGAAAAAAATGTGAAAAAAGTGATATTTTAAGTGAAACTATGGAACAAATGGATTCCTTCCTCTTGTACTGTAATGTGGATTAACACTGCTAGAGGCATTTCTATTCTCATGCTTGAAGCTGGTTTATCACCTTGATTCCTACATTCTAGTCTATGGAGAAGAGGAAGAGAAATGTTCATAGAAAAGAGCTTCCTTTCAAAGACTCACACCATGGAGTGTTTTTATTATGCCTGTTCGTGTTTCCTTGGTCCAAACATCATCACTCCCACTCTAGAAATACAGGAAGCTGGAAATAGTAGTTGGTAGGTAACTTAAGGTTTCTGCTGATGTGATGAAACACCATGACCAAAAACAACTTGGGGAGGAAAGGGTTTATTTGCCTTATATTTCTGCATTGTAGTTCATCATTGAAGGAAGCCAGAATAGGAACTCAAGCAAGGCAGGGACCTAAAGGCAGGAGCTGAGGCAGAGACTGTGAAGGAGTGCTACTTAAGGTCTTGCTCTCCATGGCTTGTTCAGCCTACTTTCTTATGGAACCCAGGACCACTAGCTCAGGGATGGCCCCATCCACGATGGGCTGGGCTTTCTCCTATCAATCATTAATTAAGAAAATGTCCTATAGGCTTGCCTACAGCTAGATCCTATGGAAACAGTTTCTCAATTGAGGCTTCCTCTGCTCTAATGACTAGCTTGTGTCAAGTGGACATAAAACCAACCAGTACAATAGGTAACCAGAAAAACCTTAAGAGTTCTAGCACTACATTGTTTTTCTTTTTGTTATGGCAAAATCTCTGATAGGAAGAAACTTGGAGGAGGAATGATTTGTTTTGTCTTATTGCTTTAAGTAGAAACATCATGGTGGACAAACAATGGCAGTGGAAACATGAGGCTGCTTCCTCACATCCAGGTAGACATTGTCTGCTGAATTTAGTTTATTTCTGCTTTCCTTCATTTTATTCTTCAGATCTGGACTTCAACTCATTGCTGGATCACATCCCATTAATATTCATAGTATTTTTTGATCTGTGCTAAGAGGAAGAGAGGTGTGCATGAGTGTCAGTTGACAGTCGCCAACAGTGTATTTTATACTCTTACTTTGGAACATGGAATGGCTAAAACCAATATGGAGCTACAATCACATTTGTAATATGAAAGGAGAACTTGAAAGATTCAGAAGGAAAAATATCAACCAATGTCAACTTTTGAGAACTATAGAGACATAGTCATCACTATAGTTCTTTACTGCTGTATGTTCTAAACCATTGAAAGAATAAGCAGAATTAAAGCTAATGATACAGACAATCAAACCAAACTAGTGGGAACTCATGAAATTTAGACCAACACCTGTGGAGCCTCCACAGGACTGGACTAGGCCCTCTGCATAAGTGAGATAGTTGTGTAGCTTGATCTGCTTAAGGGGCCCCCTGGCAGTAGGATCAGGATCCATCCCTGGTACATGAGCTGGCTTTTTAGAGCCCACTATCTAGGGTGGGACACCTCGCATAGCCTTGAGGCGGGGGAGGGACTTGGACATGCCTCTACTGAATGTACCAGGCTCTGCTGACTCCCCATGGGAGGCATTACTTTCTTATAGGAGGAAATGGGAGGTGGGTTGGGGTGGGGGAAGGCTGGAGGGGCAGGAGGAGGGAGGAGGGGGATCTGTGATTGGTATGTAAAATGAATAAAAAATTTCTTTAAAAAAACTTGAATGAAGAACAGCTAAACACAAAAAAAAAAAAAAAAAAAAAAAGCTAATCATACAAAATACATTAACTCTATTGGAGGAAAACTATCTTGGAGAGTTTACCTTTATTTGTAGGCATTAAGAAACCTTGGAGCAAGAAAGGTTACCCATTCAGTAAGAGGGATACCTGAACTGTTAACAGTTCAAGGACTTTGTCCTGTGGGGTTTTGCCCTGTGGGGTTTGCTCATTATGTGGATGGAGAAACTGGGCAGTTAACATTGTAATTTCAGTAAAAACATGATAATTTCTAAAGGTAAAAGGAAGAAACTCCAAAGAACTCACTTTATTGTTTCTTATTTTTTCCAATAAGATATATCATTTCTTTGTTGAAAATCTATTTGAGTCAAGGAGGGAGTCAGTAATGATACATCAATAAAACTCCTACTGTCTGAACAAAACATCATGAGGAAGTACATGCACTTCTAGACCATCACCTTCCCCCAACTTTTTGTTCCTGTAGTGCATTGGGCAAAACTACTTCATTGATAAATACCCCATGGTATCATCTGCTCCTTTGTACATGTAGATTGTCTGCTACTACCTTTAAAGACAGCTTTTCCTTCCCTGTTCTAACGATGTTTTCAAAATCTACTACCAATTATTTGCATAGCAACCTGGTATTACTCATGAGTACTGTAGATTTTGACCAAGAGAGTTTTGAAATTGGTCCCCTACTCCCATCCTCCAACATAAAATAAACACGAAAAGCCCACCACACTCTTTAGCTAATTTTAAGACCACCATTGCCCACTGTAATCCAAGGAGTTACTTTGTTCAGTAGAGTCAATCATAGTTTCTTCAGATGTTATAGTAATATGAAGATAAGATTAAATTGCCTTTAATTTAGTTTCCAATGTTTCTAAAAATAGGATGGAAAATAAAGTTCAAGACATCAATCTATTTGTAGGTGAAAGTCTAGTGACTTCAAATGTCAAGGGAATTAAATTTAAAATTAAGTTCTCTGGCCTTTGCCATTTTCTCTCCAAGTTCATAGCCACGTTAATCTCAGATAGAGCTATTATCCATACCTGGCTGGAGTTAGGATTCTTTCAGTAGTTGAATCCCAGAAATCTCCCACTGGAAAAGTTTGAGTCCTACGGGGCTGTAGAAGTTCAATTTTCTCAATACAATGCTACTATATTGCTCTTTTTAAAAAGAAATCCAAACAGAGCATAGAATATGTATGATCTATCATACCGAGGAAATTTTGAAATCGATCTAATCTTGAACCCCTAGAGAAGTTATTGAAGATAAAATTATTTTCTTAATATTGCCAAGAGTTTCAATGGAGGCTAAGGGAAATCTCCATGAAACAGGAGAAATGGAGAAAAGCTTTTATTGTTTCAGCTTAGAGACAACACTGGGAATCTGGTGACCTGACCAAACTCTATGATTCATGTTTTAGAAACTGAACAGGAGAGAACTAATCTTGGCATTATTGATTTGTTATGGGAGTGCTGTGGATATTGATCACTCTGCATGCTGTGAATGTGTTGCTCTGATTTGGTTGATAAATAAAATGCTGATTGGCCAGTAGCCAGGCAGGAAGTATAGTATAGGCGGGATAAACAGAGAAGAGAATTCTGGGAAGAGGAAGGCTGAGTCAGGAGTCCCCAGCCAGAGACAGAGGAAGCATGATGTGAAAGTACCAGTAAGCCACAAGCCACAAGTGGCAACTTATAGGTTGATAGAAATGGGTTAATTTAAGATATAAGAACTGGATAGCAAGAAGTCTGAGCCATTAGGCCAAACAGTTTAAATAATATAATTGTCTGTGTGTTTATTTGGGTCTGAGTAGCTGCAGCCCAAAAGGGACTGGAGATAACTCCAGCAACATGGGAGAGAAAGGAAATTCATTGGGAAAGTTGTCTTTCTTAAATGAAACATAGCTGGTTTTAGCAAATTTATTAATGCAGTTTTGTGGTACCCCAACATAAAGGAGCTGATCGTCTTCTCTATCTGGTCCTTTCTCTTCCATTTCTTCCTCACTTGGATCCCTCTGTGTCCATTCCTCAGTACATATCTGGCTATGAACTACATCTAGTGTCACTACACCAGTACCTTAGCAGACAAACAACCTCAGACACAGTCAACAATGAACTTGGGGTATGAAATTGCTCAGGCTTAAATCCCTCCTCTTGTGGAAGAGAGGGCATTCCCCTAACATGAATGTTTTCAGTCCTACCAAAAACCAGGTTCAAATCTCTATGGCCTATATCATTGTTAGGTGAAGGCTGGTGCCTTTGTAGCAATTTGTTGTTTGTTTGCTTTCTTAAATCTTTGTCTTTGCTGAATTAGAGGTCTAAGGTTCTTCAATTGGGCCTCTTTTAGGTCTGAGGTATGTCCATGTCATGAGTTTCTGAAGCCCATAACTTGTACTGATGCTGAGACTTTAAAACCACCACTTCACTAAAGCAGTATAATTTCTAACAGAAATTTAAATATCTATTTGCTACCTGCAGGTAAATGTGGCTCTTACTTCTCATCAAAGAAACTTTTCCTTCCAACAAGAGGCTGTTAGAGAAAACCACAACCTGTCAACATAAAGAGAAATGTTGGTCATGGGCCACCCAGCCCAATGGATAAATCTACAACACAATGCCTCATCTAAGGCTTAGAGAACATCACAAAAGAGGGGCACAAAGACTGTAAGATTCAGAGAAACAGGAAGTCTACTGTGCGGTTGTGTCTCCTAGAAATATCAGGGAAGCATCACCCATGACACCTTAATAATATGGCTGCCTAAACAAGACCTGAAAAAGTACAACACCAATAGACAAGCTGACATAGAAGAGAGAAATCTCACGGGTCTCCACCCATAAGAACTACAGACAACTAAGGAATGCTGAGAGTGAGAGAAATAGTCTTCCCCAGGGAAAAGGTCCCTAATTGGTTATCCAATATTAAGTGGTCAGCCTTGAAACCATATACATACAGTTAACACTAAACAAACTGTGCAAGTCATATATATATATGTCACAATAGCAACTCAAGAAAAAGAGGGCATGAATTCCAGAGGGAGCAAGGTGAGTACAATGGAGGGGTTGGAAAGAAGAAAGAGATGGTGATGCCTCCAGAGGTGGCTTTGTTGTACTGGATTCTTTTGGCTGTCCTGGGTTTTTTGTTTTTCAAAATGAAGTTGAGTATTGTTCTTTCCAGGTCTGTGAAGAATTGTGTTGGGATTTTGATGGGGATTGCATTGACTCTGTAGATTGCTTTTGGTAAGATTGCCATTTTTACTGTGTTAATTCTTCCTATCCATGAGCATGGGAGATCTTTCCATTTTCTGATATCTTCTTCAATTTCTTTCTTCAGAGACTTAAAGTTCTCATCACACAGGTCTTTCACTTGCTTAGTTAGAGTTACCCCAATGTATTTTATATTGTTTGTGGCTATTGTAAAGGGTGATGTTTCTCTGATTTCTTTTTTAGCCCATTTATCATTTGTATATAGGAGGGCTACTGATTTTTTTTTTTTAGTTAATCTTGTATCCTGCTACATTGCTGAAGGTGTTTATCAGCTGTAGGAGTTCCCTGGTAGAACTTTTGGGGCACTTATGTATACGCTCATATCATCTGCAAATAGTGAAAGTTTGACTTCTTCCTTTCCAATTTGTATCCCTTTGATCTCCTTTTGTTGTCTTATTGCCCTAGCTAGAACTTCTAGTACTATACTAAATAACTATGGGGAAAGTGGACAGCCTTGTCTTGTTCCTGATTTTAGTGGAATCACTTTGAGTTTCTCTCCATTTAATTTGATGTTGGCTGTTGGCTTACTGTAAATTGCCTTTATTATGTTTAGGTATGTTCCCTGTATTCCTGATCTCTCCAAGATCTTCATCATAAAGAGGTGTTGGATTTTGTCAAAGGCCTTTTCAGCATCTAATGAAATGATCATGTAGTTTTTTTTTCTTTGAGTTTGTTTATATGGTGTATTACATTGACGGACTTTCGTATGTTGAACCATCCTTGCATCTCTGGGATGAAGCCTACTTGATCATGGTGTATAATGTTTTTGATGTGTTCTTGGATTATGTTTGCCAATATTTTATTGAGTATTTTTGCATCAAAGTTCCTGAAGAAGACTGGTCTGTGATTCTCTTTCTTTGTTGCATCTTTGTATGGCTTGGGAATCAGAGTAACTGTAGCCTCATAAAAGGAGTTTGGTAACGTTCCTTCTGTTTCTATTGTGTGGAACCATTTGAAGAATATTGGTATTAACTTTTCTTTGAAAATCTGGTAGAATTCTGTGTTGAAACCATCTGGTCCTGGGCTTTTTTTTTTTTTTTTTTTTTTTTTGGTTGGGAGACTTTTAATGACTCTTTCTATTTCTTTAGGGGTTATTGGTCTACTTAAATTGTTCATCCAGTCTTGATTTAACTTTGGTATGTGGTACCTATGCAGAAAATTGTCCATTTTTTAAAGATTTTCCAGTTTTGTGGAATACAGGCTTTTGAAGTATGACCTGATGATTCTCTGGGTTTCCTCACTGTCGTTATATCTCCCTTTTCATTTCTGGTTTTGTTCATTTGGATGCTCTCTCTCTGTCTTTTTGGTTAGTTTGGATAAGGGCTTGTCTATCTTGTTGATTTTCTCAAAGAACCAACTCTTTGTTTCATTGATTCTTTGTACTGTTCCCTTTGTTTTTATTTTATTGATTTCAGCCTTCGGTTTGTTTATTGAGGCATCACCATCCCTGACATCAAGTTCTACTATAGAACTGTGGTAATAAAAACAGCTTGGTCTTGTCATAAAAACTGACATGTGGACCAATGAAATGAATTGAAGACTCTGACATTAACCCACACACATATGAACACCTGATTTTTGACAAAGATTCCAAAACTGTACAATGGAAAAAATAAAGCATCTTCAACAAATGGTGCTGGCATAACTGGATGTCAACATGCAGAAGATTGCAAATAGATCCACATCTGTCACCGTGCACAAAACTTAAGTCCAAGTGGATCAAAGACTCAACATAAATCCAGTTACACTGAACCTGATAGAAGAGAAAGTAGGAAGTAGTCTTGAATGCATTGGCATAGGAGATCACTTCCTAAATATGACACCAGTAGCACAGACACTGAGAGCAACAATTAATAAATGGGACCTCCTGAAACTGAAAAGCTTTTGTAAGGTAAAGGACATGGCCAATAAGACAAAATGACAACCTACAGAATGGGAAAAGGTTTTCACCAACCCCACATCTGACAGAGGGCTGATCTCCAGAATATATAAAGAACTCAAGAAACTAGATATCAAAATAACAAACAATCCAATTACAAATTGGGCTATAGAGCTAAACAGAGAATTCTCAACAGAAGAATTTCAAATGGCTGAAGAACATTTAAGGAATTGCTCAGCATCCTTAATTATCAGGGAGATGCAAATCAAAACTGAGATACCATCTTACATCTGATAGAATGGCTAAGATCAAAAACACTGAAAACAGCTTATGGTGGAGAGAATGTGGAGCAAGGGGAACACTCCTCCACTGTTGGTGGGCGTGAAAGCTGGTACAGCCACTTTGGAAATCAGTATGGCAGTTTCTCAGAAAACTGGGGATCAATCTACTGCAAGACCCAGCTATACCACTCTTGGGCATATACCCAAGGAATGCTCAATCATACCACAAGGATACATGCTCAACTGTGTTCATAGCAGGATTATTTGTAATAGCCAGAACCTGGGAACGACCTAGATGCCCCTAAACTGAAGAATGGATTTAGAAAATGTGGTACATATACACAATGGAGTACTACTCAGCAGAGAAAAACAATGACATCATGAAATTTGCAGGCAAATGGATGGAACTAGAAAATATCCTCCTGAGTGAGGTAACACAGACTCAGAAAGACAAACATGGTATAAGTTTGTCTTATAAGTGGATACTAGATATAAAGCAAAGGATAATCAGGCAATAACCCACAACTCCAGAGAAGCTAACAGGGAAGACTCTAAGAGGAATGCATGGACCACCCAGGGAAGGGGAAATAGATGAGATCTTTGAGTAAACTGGGGATGAAGGGTGGGCAATGGATGGTAGGGAATATGGGATGAGAACATATGGGAATGAGATGGTTGAGCTGGAACAGGGAGGGAGGAGGAAAGCAATGAAAGAGATACCATGATAGGGAGAGATATCATGGGGATAGAGAGAAACTGGGCACTAGGGAAGTTGCCAGGAATCCCAAAGGATGGCCCCAGCCTGGACTACTAGCAATAATGGAGAGGATGCCTGAACAGAACTGGCTTGCTCCAGAGATCAGACCAGTAAATACCCTAACTGTCATCACAGAGCTTTTCTTCAATGACTAATGGAAGCAAATGCAGAGATCCACAGCCAATCACCACAGCTCCAGGAGTCCAGTCAAAGAGATAGAAGAGGGATTCTATGAGCAAGTGCATCAGAATCATGATGGGGAAACATGCAAGGACGACCAAACCAAACTAGAGGGAACTCATGAAAGTTGGATCAATGGCTGTGGAGCCTACATAGGCCCTCTGCATGGTGAGACAGTTGTGTAGCTTGAGTAGCTTGGGAGGCACCCTGGCGGTAGGATCAGAATCCATTTGTGGTGCACAAGTGGGCTTTGGGGAGCCCACTACCTATGATGGGACACTTCGTGCAGCCTTGAGGCAGGGGGATGGATTTGGATTTGCCTCTGCTGGATGTGCCTCCCCATGGGAGGCCTTGCCTTCTTGTGGGTGGGAGTTGGTGGTGGGTTGGGAGGGGGAGGCTGGGGGGGCAGGAGGAGGGAAGAGGGGGATCTTTGATTAGTGTGTAAATGAATGAAAAAATTTCCTTAATAAATAAGAGAAAAACGAAAAAAGAAAGAGAACGGAGAACATTATGTAATTATATTTTAATTTAAAAATATAAACCAATTAAAAAGTCAGATCATGAATTGTTTTATAAGGCACGGCACATTTAGTTGCTCATATAAAATAATTACATGATATTAAAGCTGCTTAAGTTATAGCATTCTATAATGACAAAATTCCATTCCTTATTGCCTTGGGTCTAACTCCATCTGCCAAGCTTAAGAGTTAAACACTATTCAAGCAAATGTAAAAAAAAAATCTCATAATTTCATAATAGTTACCAAATCATATGCCTTGGTAAAATCCAAGTTCTCAGGTATTTACACGTATTTTTTCCTCCAAATTTGACTTCAATATTCCTTTATCCAATCTCCTGACCATTACACTAGGTTCCAGTAATCTCTTGTGTTAACATCTGCTCCCTCAACCCTCTGCACAGTGGAACAGAACAAGTGATCAGTTGGGACAGCGACTGGGAACTCAAGAACAATTCCTCCCAATTCAACAATCACTGAAAAGTGATAAACCAGGTGGAGAAGGGTGTAGATAGTGTTCTCACATTATGTAAGGCAATATCCAGACTGGGAATTGTCACTCTCGTCTGAAAACAGTTGGCCTTCTTCAGCAAAATACTCTTCAACTTTTCTCTATTGTGGCACCTTAACAGATAGTGTCTTCCTGAAATATTGGAATTAATAGTGTGTCAGAGTCATACCAGGTTGTGAGTTCTGCTTACTTCCCACCATCTAGCTGAGTAGGTATCCATTGATGTGGGGTGTTCTTTCCAGTGAATATTTTCATGTGTACTGAGACATTTTTGATTGTCACAGTTCAAAGAGAGAATGCTGTTCAATAGAGGCCAGAGAAGCTACTGAACATCCTCTAATTCACAGAATGAACCCATACAACCCTTTCACCAAAAAAAAAAAAATACTAACATGCTGAAGTTGTAGGTATGATTCCAGTGAGACAGCTGTTAATGCATGGACGATACTGAAATTTCTTGGATACCTTTTTAGTTAAACAAATCATTTATAAACCTTGATGGTCTGTTCTGCTGCACCATATGTCTTTGAAATCTGAATTAGTCCATGTGTGATTATAAACAGAGGGCTGGTGCCAGGAAAACGCAGTACTAACATATTTTCTCATGTGATCTTTACTTTTTCTAGATCATTAGTGTTTTATGCCACCAAGTGGCCAAAGAAGAACCCAGAAGGGGGAAGTCTAGGATCTGTCACTCATTGGCTGCATAATGGACCCAGTTTTCCTTTTCCTTCTTTTTCATTAAATCTGCAACGCTGCTATGTTGTACTTTGCAATTTGTACCTTCTTAAACCAGAGTTTAATTACTTTTTCCATGAATCGCAAATGGCTTCATGACTTGTTTCAGCCACCTGGAAAAGCAGCAATAATGGGGAAATTGTTACAAATCTAGGTATTGAGTGACTGTTCCACAGTTCCACTTGTTTGTGACCATTATGTGCCAAACTATCACAAAAGCAAGACTGACTTAAACTGAGAAGAGCCATGGTCATCCCAGGTCAGTAAAAGTACTTTGCTGTCTTAGGTGATACATCTTAGGATTGTTTGTTGTACAGTGTATGCAACTTTTTTTGGCATGCTCTGCACATATGCTCTACCTTGGAATTGGAAGTGCTCATGCACAGTTGCCTCTGTTTATGTATGTACCCCTTATCTTTATGTTCAGCCTTCTCTACCTTTACTAAATGTTCTTTCTTCAAATTACCTTCATTTTTAGAAATATGTGTTTTCTCTTATTTCAATTTTAATGAATATTATTGTGTATAAGAGCAAATTTCAGTGTGATATTTTCAAGCATTGTGTTGTGCTTTGACTGTGTCTGCCCTCCCAACTATCCTCCTATACTATCTTACTCTTTCTCCCCCAAAGTCCTCATCTTTCTCTACTACATTGTTTGTTTTATTTTTAAATTATAACTCCTATATATTAGAGAAAATATGTAATATTTTTTTCTCCATGTTGTTGTTGGTTGTTTTCTTACTCTTTGTCTCTTTGAGGGCCCTTGGCTCTTTTGGGGGACCTGCCACCCAGTTCCCAAATGAGTCACACACAGAGTCTTATTATTACTTATAAACGCCTGGCCTTAGCTTGGCTTGTTTCTTGCCAGCTTTTCTTAACTTAAAATTAACCCATCTGCCTTTTGCCTCTGGGCTTTTCCTTTTCTGTTCCTGTACACTTTTCTTTGTTTCTTACTCTGTGGTTGGTTGTGTAGCTGGATAGCTGGACACTGGGTCCTCCTCCTTCTCTGGCTTCTTCTTCTTTCTTCTCCCAGATTTCTCTTTCTATTAATTCTTTCTGCCTGCCAGCCCCACCCATCCTTTCTCCTGCCTCACTATTGGCCATTCAGCTCTTTACTGGACCATCAGGTGTTCTAGATATGCACAGTAACACAGCTTCACAGAGTAAAACAAATGCAACATAAACAAAAGTAACACACCTTAAAATAATATTCCCCAACACCATGTCCAGTTTATTTCACTTAACCAAATAAACTCCAGTCCTATTCATCCTGTGGAAAATGACATTTTTAAATTTATGGATCCATAATATTTGACTATGTATATATGCCATGTTTTCTTTATGTAGTCATTTACTATGGGTATTTAGGCTATTTCCACATTTTGTCTATTCTGAATAGAATCACAGTAAACATGGATGTGTATGGATTTGTTAGTATCTCTTCTGACTATTTCTTGCAGTTACATATCTAGGAGTGGCAGATTGGCATACCTAAGTCATTTGCTAGGATTTGGGGTTTTGTTGTTGTTTATGTTGTTCTGTTTTGAGGACCTCCACACTGCATTCCATAGAGGCTGTACTAACTTATGCTCCTAACAAACCAATAAAGTACAAGGATTCTTTTCACCCTACATTCTCACTAGCATTTGCTAATTTTTTCTTTTGTTTTGTTTTGACAATAGTCATTCTGATTAGGGTGAGTTGTAGTCTTAATGTAGTTTTGATGCACATTTTTCTGTTCTTGGTGATTAGTTTTGGAGAATGACTTTAGATCATTCATCTACTTCCTGGTGTACTTGATTTTGTTATTCTTAACTGAGATCTATACATACATTGGATGTTAGTCTACTTTCTTGTGGATTCACAGAACAAGTTTCCCAGTTATAAGTTTCCTCTTTGCTCTGCAGATTATTTTCTTTTCTGAGTAGATGCTTTGTAATTTGATACAATCAATTTGCTGAGATTAAGCATGCTGATTTCTGGGTCTTCTAGTCCATCAGTCTGTGTGTCTGTGCCAATACCCTTTTGTTTTTCTCACTATTGTTCTGTAGTGTGTCTTGAAACCTGGTATTGTGATGCTTCTAATCTTGCCCTTTATATTCATGTTGTTATAATTATTCATGATCTTTTGTTCATCCATATGAATTTTAAAACTTCCCCCTGATTCGCTTAAGAACACCATTGGTACTTTGATAGTGATCATACTTCTTTTGCAGATTGCTTTTGGAAATATAGTCATGTTATTCACTTCCATGAACTGAAAATTGGTGGTGCTCCCATTGTCATATTAAACTCCTTAAAGAGGTCAGATCTTACACTTAACACAAGAAATTTGTACTCATTAGGAATAGAACATGTTTTAACTTTGTTTACATTTCGTTAAAAATCATAGCCTCATAATCTGTAACTTGAAAAATGCCTCCCCTGCAAAAAAAAAAATTGACAACCTCACTCTTGGGTTACCATAGACTTACTATTTTTGCATGTGATTTATAGAATGCAAGCTTTCTTTTACTAGGTATGTTGCTTTACCAGCAATAGAAATACTTGTGTGTTTAGGAGCTAATCAAACACTTGTGCATCATCTACAACTAATTATTTTAATAATTTTAATTTCATTTTTTGTATATGGTTGTTTTCCTACATGTATGTCTGCACACCAGTTGCACATATGGTGCCCGGGGCGCTGGAAGAGAGCACTGGATCTCCTGGAACTGGAATTACGGATGACTGTGAGCTACCATACAGGTGGTTAGAACTCAAACTAGGAGTCTGGAAGTGAAGCCAGAACTCTTAACTGTTGAGCTGTTTCTCCACTCTGAAAATTAATTATTAATTACTAGTTTGCTAAGACAAAAGTTGAGAAATATTGTTCAGCACACTCTGAAAAATCAAAGAATCATCCATATTGAGGGGTTTGAGATGTTTATTTGTTCTTGTGTGCATATATCTGTATGTGTTACATGAACATTTGTGAGTGTGTGAGAAATTTAAATAATTAGAGTAGTGCTACAATTATCGTAGTGATATGTTCTCAAGGCAGGGTGTTGAGTGATCTTTACTTAAATTATTCTAAATAACAACAATAATAAAGAGTATTGACAAAAATTTCCACATTCTCAAGAATATTTATATCAAGAATCTCATGTTTGTCCTTGTGATCGCTGTGACAGTTGTGTATCAGTTTTATTATCATGTGACAAATTGTAATTGTATCTATTTAAGGTAAACACAGTGATATGACAGCAACACATGTATGCATTGTGGAATTATTAAATCAGGCTAGTATTGTAAGCATGGGTAATAAATTCAATCTACAAAATATTTCCACATTTACTTTGTAATATAATCAAATCAAAACTTGTAAAGTGGGGAGTTATTTTGCACTTTACAGATAGCATTCCTGTCTGAGAACAAGCAATCAGGACTAATGTGAATGTTTGGTGAATAGAAATTTTGTCTTTCTTCTTTCTTACTAAGATTCCATTATTGTTTTATCTTTAGTGTCTCATTTTGCAAAAATATTTAACTGAAATATTGAACTTCCTGAAAAGAAGCAAGATGTAAAGCTGAAGTAAATAGAACAATCTCACTATGGGGATAGCCTGTGATACATACATTTCCTCCCAAAGAGGTGAAGGCCGAAGAGTACAGTGTTCGGTTTGTGATTGTCTTTCCACTATAACTGGTACCAGCCCTTGTTTCCATGGTTTCAGTTGTATCTAAGCCATAACACAGTCAAATTTTACATAAAAAGATAATCAACTGCGGGGAAAATCTATACATATGGGAAGTCTCTTCTGCTTCAGATTTGGGCCTCTTATAGTTCCCTTAAGATACTGATGTTGGAGGTGATAGCTATGGACATATACAGTTGTTTCCAACATGTGAAATTCCATAGCTGACCATTTGGGTAGTTGTGACATTTGTCAGGAAATATTTTCACACATACCAATGGCTTCCAGTCAACTTAGAACACCCGTGTTAATCTTTTCATGTCAACATCTTGTAGCTTACACAATACTATCTTAAAGTCATAGGTTTTAAGCATTTATCAGGTTCACAAGCCTTTAAGTGTTAGTCTTCAGGGAAATTCAAAGGACTGGGGAACATGTATCACCATGAAAGTCTCAGCTCTGCTCTAGTTGAGATCAAAGCATTCTCCATATAATTGCTTTGTCCCGGATTAAAGGAAAATAAAGACAACAAATAATATTATTTTTAGAGCAGACAGAAAAGGACCACAGTGCTTCAAAATTTTGTGTATTCTTCACAAAACAAAATGAGAAAACACAGCAAGATTAAAGAATTAAGTAACCCAGACTCAAAGCTGTCTTTTCTCTCCCTTTTCCTATAAAGTGGTTTCTAATACTGCCTGAGAATAGATTTGCCTTTCCTCATTTCTTTGGACCTGTTTACTTAACACTAGTAATTTTCCTCTGTACTGAGTCCCTTCTCTCCTTATAATACACCTGTAAGGCCCCCACAAGTGGGGAAAATTTCAACATGGAGAAGTCTAGTCCTACTTGGGATTATCTAGCCTATAGAAATCTATTGATTTGAAATTGGATACCAAACAAATAGAAGAGTAGAAAAATGCAAGGAATAAACAAAAACTGAGCTTGGGAACCAGATCTGATCTGTAAGGTTATGTTTCTGGTCCTGAGACAGAACAACTGTTACTATGGGAACCAATCTCTTTAACCTTCAGTTTCCTTGTACATTAGAGGCATTACCTAGGAGCACTTGGGAGCATCAAATCTAATGATGCTGGTAGCACTTACTACAATGCCTACCAGACAGTAAGTGCTAGCTTTTACCATTACTGTAATAACCACAATCCTTATCCATTTCTTTTTCTTATTATTATTTGTATCCAGTTCTCTCTTTTAAACTTGGTATATTAATTAAAGTCATATTTCTCTATTTTTTGCACCATTTCTGTGCAAGGAGTAGGATGTCAGAGGTACTTAAAATATGATCCCTTGAGATGGTATATGAGCAATGTGACAGACTCTGAAATTCAAATTTCATGCCTAGCCACCCCCCACCAGGGTTTTTGAGATGAGCTGGGTAGCAGAGGCCCTACACAAATTATGCAGTTGCAGGTCTGGTGACCCTAACATAGTAGATATTCAAGAGATCATACAGTGGAATGTCCAGCACCTGATAATAATTTTATAAAGATAGGATGGGAAAGCTTAGTATTAGAGAGTTGGCAGTACAAAAATGAACACAAATTCTGGGTCTTAGGTGGTATGCTGAGACTGGGGATGGTATTTGTTTTCTGAGGTTCAATTCTCCCGTTTTCTAACATAGAAATTCTAGCACCTTACCTCACCATGCTGTCTATCCAATGATGGGACTTTGTCTAATTTGTTAATCTCTAATTCAGGCCATGTATATTGATTCTTCTCACCCCAAGAAGACAAAGGATAGCTAGAGTTAGTTAGGACTTTCACCTCATGCATTATTTCCAAAACATGATTCCATCAGCACACTGCAGTTACTGTGTAGACTTTGGCATTCAGCATGAGAGTAGAAATCTTAAACCTAAGGCCCATTTGATGACGGGTGGAGGGTGCTTAGCAGAGATCTTGCCAACAGTCTAAAATACAGCCTTTGGTTCCAAAAGAGGAGGAAGTGGTGTCTCCAGCATTTAATTATTCTCTCTAAGGCAGAAATTTGTGGGTCTGCAGTGAAATATAATTACAATTCTCTGTTGTCTATTTGGGAAAAAACCCAACAAGTACACCTCTAATCAATTTACAGATAGAAACATAAAAATCAAACAAACATGCTTCCTAAGAAAGGGAGTTAAACAGGACTTGTATATGCCATTTGCTTTGGCTGAGCAGACATGCATACCCATATTTTCAAACAAAGCAAATACAATCCCTGTTCAAGAATAGTTCCTTTTTTTCTGAACTAGCTCAAACCAAATGAAACCAATCCACGATGTTTTCTGAACTCTCTTGGTTAATAAGGTTAAAAGTGTCTCTGTTTTCTCTGTCCTTAATGTCTCTCCTTCACAAAATGAACTCAAGTTTGTAACTAAGAGTCTACATTACTCAGCATACGTCATAACATTACTGAAAGCCTGGCTCTTTAGAGTTTGCTTTCTAAAGAACAACTCTGGAAGTAGAAGTAAGAGAATGTCAGGAAGAAGATTTGCAGCTGTCCAAGCTTCGATTGTCTCCAGAGCAAAGCCCTAGTCAAAGAATGCATAGGTGTTTTATGCAGGAAGTTATTCTGTGGAAGTGATATGAAGGTGTTGAGTACTAGAACGTAAATGACAAATATGACATATTGGTAGGCTGACAGCTTTGAACCAAAAAAACCCTAGAAGGTCTCTGACCTTTTCTGTTCTCTGTCTTCCAAGGCTTGTCTAGAACTTCTCCCAAGCTGGCTCAGGAAACAATTCCTCTCCTGCAAAGCTAGTCATAAAACCTGAAGAGATACCTGTTCGATTCCTAGAAATAGCTGTCAGACTATCTTTTGAGACAGTGTCCAGGGGAGGAAGGTGACCCACAGAGGCTAAGAGGCTCTGTACAAACAGGCCCTGTTGGATGCATGCCATTTACTACTCTTACCATTAATACAGTCTCTGTCCTGTCTTTCATTCCCACACTACTCATTTCTTTCACCAGATGTGCACTAAAATCAGATTTCTCTGGGTCTTGGCTGTTCCTTTCTGAAAGTATCTACATCATTTGAAACCCCAATAAATACACCTGTATGCTTTGTCTGGTTGACCTGACTTTGCAATTGGTATAGTAGCCGCAGCTACTTAAATGAGGCTAAGTTATCAACATTTTGCTTATACAAAGGTCAGGTAGAGAAGCAGGAAGAAGAGAAAGACAATACACAGATGTGTTGCCAAGTGTTCTATTCCTTTAGGGAAATGAAGCTTGATCCTTTTGTGGAAACTTAGAATGTGAATCTTGCACCTATCCACCTCTTGGATAAATGAGTCAATCTATTTGCATGGATAAAAAAGTAATACATTATATTTATGTAATTCATGAGCTAAGCTTGCTGTCACAAAATGAAAGACAGATCACAGAAGAAATATGTATCATATTTATCCAACTAAGTTTAATGGAACATGAGAGTGTTCAGAAGTAGAGACCCACGGAGAATCATTTGTTTCAATACTTATGTCTGATAAAAAAAAATGAAGCATGTAGCACATGACTATTCAGAAAAGGGGTATAATTTAGTACTTGTAAAATGAGGCACAGGGATTCAGTTAAGACTGTGAGTTCACATACTTCTTATCTTCACAGGTATGAGGCAGGATTCATCTAGAACAATGGTTTTAGGAGCCACTTTCAGCAAAGTAGCTGACGTATCTGGCCATGCTTGACATGGAAGCTGAGGAACAATGTAAAGACTCAACTGTAAAGGTGCCATACTTTTGGATATCATACATATTTTTTAAATTCTTGAATATTTCACACACATACACCATGTTTCTTGAATATATCTACCATTTATTTACTTACTTAATTTAACTCACTGTGTTAATTTAGTGCTATTCCTATGCTGATGGGCATGGGGCCATCCACGGGGGCATGGGGAACTTATCAGGATATTATGTTCTTCATCCTAACAAATTTTATGTCAGTTTTCGGAATCTTTCGTTTCTACATATTCTCACATGATAGGTTCTGAGAGATCCCAGACAAAAGAGAGATACCACGGTATAGCTGCTCAAATCCTGAACTCAGCAGGTCTCTCTGACTCAGGGCCAAGTATACACACTGGACTGAGAGAAGACAGGTGCATCAAAGGGAGGTCTCCACTCAGGTGCTGCAAGACTATTCTTCATCCCGGTCACATTTTTATTGCAGGCTCTTGCTCTGAGTTATTTAATAACAGCAACAGCTACCATTTATGCACTGTTGGCCAGATGCTGTGCTGTACAATTTTTAAACAGGTTTTCAGTTTCTTTGCTCCACTGTGATAATTTTGTATTGTGCATATTTTATTTATGAGGAGATGTGTGGATAAAAGTTTAATATTTTGTCTACATTCAGAAGGGATAAGCATGCAGGTGTTCAACATCATTTTACTGCAGAAAATGTATTATTCCACTAAAGAATAAGGGATTTTGTGTATTTTTCAGTCAGAATTCATTACATTCTCAGACATATAAAACGAAGCAAGAGCTTTACATAGTGACATCTCCTCTTTTAAAACGTACGTTCGTGGTCTCCATATATCTTTCTTTCTCTCTCCTTTCCCCTCTACATCCATACATGTATGTGTAGTGTTTACTATCCACTGAGTGAATTTCCTTGCTTGTTAATGAATTGCTACTCATACCACCACAGTGTGAAAACATTAGCCTGAATAACAAGCATGTAATGAAGAATATTCACACTCATGTGACAGGACTCACTGGGGGCCACGAATCTCCTGATGAAATGATAGATACATAGTAGGTAGGTAGGTAGGTAGGTAGGTAGGTAGGTAGGTAGGTAGATGATAAATAATGTGTTCATTTATTTAGCCCACTTACCTTATTTTCAAACACAGACTTTATACAAAGCTTCCTACTCAAATGAGAACAGGGGCTTCTGTGAAACTATGCACATCATTTAGTGGTTGCTTCCTGTGTGGAAACTTTCAGCAATGGACCAAGTTCACTTCCTCCTGCTCTAGCAGGTGATGTCTGTCTCTCAGAGTTTCTCACATCTGAAAATGGGACACCTTTATTCAACAATCACTCTTGCTTATGGCCAGTCGCTTTAGGAGTGTCAAAGAAAACTGAGAGATGTTTTCAGTCAAAGCTACAAAATATCTCAAAAAGACACTGGCTATTCATATATATTTCTGCAGTCTTTTTTTCTACACAAATGTTTTGAGACTTGAATGTGAACAAAACCTTTCCCTACTGATCTGTGGATGTACAAAACTGAACTCTAAGAACCTAGTTAAACAGCAGACTGTAGATACGATACATGCCAAATATGAGATAAATATTGAGCATATTTAATTACTCCACATAATTTATTCTTTATTCAGAAACATTGGCTGACAGAGTCATCTTTATCTATAACATTTCCAGACTCAAGGCAGAGGCAAGAGGAGGTGGAGAATCATGTGGATCTGGCCAGTGTTCTCTCATTATGCTTTGCTCATCCCTAAACTTCACACAGTGTGTGCATTTTCCTCTCATTGAGATAGCAAAGGGAGAGGATTCAGAATGCCTCACAGTCACTAAAGCTATCTATCCTCTATAAGCAATGAAGCATTTTGATTCACCCCAAAACTGCTACATGCTTCAGTGCACCACAGTTATTTGAACATTTACATCAATATAGCCACTAGCATATCTAGGTACTATGTTCAGTCAACATTCCCAGCACACTGCCTTTATAAGTCACTTATGTGTCATTGACTTGCCACTTTCTGTAGCTGCAAGACTTTTCTTCCATTCCCCTGTTGAGATTCCGCAGATTTATCTAAAAATGTAAATAGGATCAATGACCTAAGAAGGTTGGTAATAGCAATAGTAGAAATAATGGGAGAAATAAATTACTAAGACAGTAATTCCACTTAGGTTCTACAAAGCAGGCAAAGAATTAAAACATGAGAGCACTGGGGAGCGTGCTCAGCATGAAGGGGGAATAACAATATAGTTACTTCCTTTTCTATTGGTAGGGCAGACATCAGGCATTTATTTATTTATTTATTTATTTGATTTTTTGAGACAGGGTTTCTCCGTGTAGTTTTGCGCCTTTCCTGGAGCTCACTTGGTAGCCCAGGCTGGCCTCGAACTCACAGAGATCCGCCTGCCTCTGCCTCCCAAGTGCTGGGATTAAAGGCATGCGCCTCCAACGCCCGGCCCAGGCATTTATTTTATCATGACAAATAGATGCATTCAAACTTGCATACATGATTACTGTAGGAAGTCTGAATTGTAGAAACACTGAAAAAATGTAAATACTTTTATTTCCTCTCAAACAAAAATTCGTCAGAGATTGAAACTACTTTAATCCCAATTTTATATCCTGTGCAGGTACACTCTCATTTGTTGGCTTATTATTGTCCCCAGAGACTGTAAACCTAGCAAGAATAACAAATGGCCTGTAGTAGTTACACAGTGAGAACTTGTTGGATTGATAAATGATTTAATTATCAATAATCTGTTGAAATTAATAATAATCTACATTATGATCATTTGGTAGACATTAAATTCACAATTAAAAGACAATATATATGAAAATGCTTATATATAATAAACCAGAAAATTTCCCTGAAGACAATAAGTTTATAACTTTCAGTTTTTCCTAAATATTCATCTGCATTTCTTAAAGACTTATCAGTGGGCATGTACTATTTATAAAACAAATATAAATGGCAAAATTCCTGGAAGGGCAGCTCACAGTCAACATCTGCCATGAAACATTCTTCTGAACTTCACAGTCATGGGTAACCTTTTCCTCTTCAGTCCTCAGGGTACACACAGTGAGTGTGGCACATACCTGTTTTGGTTTACAGGCCTAGCTAATCTGTATCATTAGTCTGTACTCCTTTTGGACTAACATCCTCTGCCATTTATTTCTTATCCAGGAAAGACAGAATACAGTGCTCTCGAGGTGAGGATGACATAAAATGGGAAGGCCAGTGAGGAGAAAAGAGCTGGAAAGAATATAGCTGTAACAGGCTGTCAGAGAAAACAGCAGGAAGTCAGAAACAAGGTCCTGTTTGGTTTCTAAAAAGGACTGGAAAGTTTTCATTTGAATGCAACACTATTTTCATCTTGAAAGAAATCCATTAGCCCTTCTAAATGACTGCTTATACCCACAGAGAAGTAAGTGCTACTAGCTTTGGTCAGAGAAGCTTATTTTTCCTGTAGTAAATGGTATCTACAAAGACTCGGAACTTATCCAAGTGCTGAGAATCAAGGACTGTGGAATGTTCATCCAGAAATGAGACCTCCAAATCCCCCCTCCAAGGCTCAGGTATATCGCAGAAAATATAGAGAAGAAAGACTATGAGATCTGGGGGAAGGGAGTGTGTGTCCAACACTGACTTCCCAGATGACATGGCTGTTGCACTCTCACAGCTGCTGTGATTGCCTGACCAAGACAGGATCCATCAGCATACAAAAATGAATGGCTGATGTCAAAGTGAGAGACATTGTCTTCCGTGGTGCAATCATTGGTAAGGTGCCCATGCTCCTAGCATTCCTAACAAATCCTCACTGAACTCCTAGGAAATGACTCTCATGAAACCTATGGCATGAGACAGCAACAAAACAACTACCACAATAAAAATGGAGGAAAGTAGAAGAGGAAGAGGTTTGGGAGGTGACAAGTGAGGTTAATGAAAATAGTGTCAAAATACCCTATGTACATGTGGGAAAATTATTGTCATAATGAAGTATACTATTTTGTGTAATTAATACATGCTAATAAAAGCATTATGATAAGCAATCTATAAGGATTTTCTTTTCTGTCTTTAGTCCAGAGATTTGCAGACATTAGACAACTGCTCTACCACAGAACTTTCGCTATAGACACCACTAAGTTTTTCTCCAGACTGAATTGGAACTCACTGAAGCCCTTTCATAAGCAAATCATATCATGACAAAAAAAAAGCATGACTCAAGAAGAGATTCTAAAGTGACAGATATAAAGAAATATGACATGAATATGTTGGAACAGGGAAGGAAACTTCGGTTCTCTTGGACCAGTTATGTTCTTGCCTGTTCTACTCTGCTCTTCCTTTCCCTTCTATACAATTTAGTGTCACAGGGAACCCATCTGCATAAATGTCTCTTGGTGTTCCTAAAACTTGTGCCTAAATAATTTACTCAGGTAGAAAGTAGCCTTCAATGTAGACCCCAAGATGCAAGCAAATTTTGAACATACTATTATTGCACTGTGCAGTTTTAGAAGGATTCATTGAAAGATGTCTCCTAGCCTATGGTACAGTATTTTCTACTATGCATACAGTTAATATTTTAGAAAAACATCTGGTAAATCTAATCAAACATTACTTGGCCATAAAAAGGAACTTATGAATGGCAAATAATTTGCTACATGTATAAAGAAGTAAGAGAGCTGACATGTTCTTTCTGAGATACTGGATGTATTTCAGAACTTCTTTCAGTTAACTCCAAAGAACCTTAAAAATAAGTTATCAGAGTTTGTATTTTGTAAAATAAAAACTAAAGTTTAGAAGGACAAAAATCTTCTGAAAGTTCTTTTCATAAGCAGTAACTGCTACATTTCATTGCCCCTCATTGCCTGAAGGTAAATCCTAAAGAAAGTGTACTCTGTAATAGTTCTAATTAAAGAAAGAAAAGTGATCTTGCCAAGAGGAAAGTATATACTACAATCAGAAAGAAAAAGACTAATGGATTCTGAGCATATTACCAATACACAAAGGACAAACAAACCAGTCACAGAAACATAACTAACACAAATGAGAAAAGAGGGTAGCAATAAATCTATGTTTCTGCCATCCCATATGTCCTGGAGAAATAATTATTGGTGTTGCTCCTGTTAAACTGGATAATATCATTGAATCAAGACAAGTGATATTTTTGGTTGCGTCCATATAAATTAAATTATTTTACATCCTTATGTGTAACTGTCTTATTTGTAACATAAAACATAGATATGAACTGTTTAACTTCCTCTACAAAACAACAAATCAATGAAGAAAGTGTTTTGTAACCCATGTTTCCTGAGTGCCCTAGACATTGACCCATAAGGAATTTTGCCCTATCAAGTTGCATGGAGTTCCCACAACATGCCACTCCCTAGTTCTTCACATTTATTTGTTGTAGTACATTTACCATGTGTGCCTTTATGCATCTAAAATGACCCATTATTCTTTAGTATTCATAGTAGACATCACCTTTCCCAGGCAAACCCCAATGTTGATTATCCGCCTCCACATTTGATCCATCACTCATTATCCAGGTTATAAAATAACATAACATCATAATATCTGAATGGCACTTCTCATACTTTTGATGAATTATAACCTAGTGACTGAGTGAATATTTGTGTGTTCCTTCATATCCCATATGAGTAGAGTTCCTAGCCACTGTTTAAGAGACACTTTATGTCAATAAGCAAAACAAATCTTACACCAATCTATTGCAGTTCTTTTTTGTTGTTGTTATTAAGACAGCATCACATGAATGCAGTTATTCCATTATGTTAGAAATTATGTAAAAGACATTAATGTTCCAACCTATATTTAAGAATTCTAAATGCTCAGGGATTTCATCCTCAGGAGATCTCTAAAGTGATTATCAACAATTATCATGGAATTTATTTATGGCATTTATCACCTAGAAATAGCTCTTGTTTGTATGCACTCTAATTGGTGATTTTTCTCTGAAGTATTTTCTTAATTGGCTCTAACATCAGAAAAGACAGTTCCAATTAAGGACTCATTCCTTAGAATTAAAAATAACCAATGCCATTGTCAAAAATTGCAAGATAAATTATGGTTGAAGGGAAGTTGGAAAGCTGTTGACTATACATAGTCCAAAGAGACTCAAATATGAATAAGTAAAGATATCACAGAAGGAATTATATTGTAGCATTTTTGTGACATAGTGACAATGTGTGGACACTGAAGCCTTTCACTTGACCAGGCTGCTGAAAATTAATAGATCATATTTGAATTGGTCACAATCTTTGGGAAGGAAACAAAAAATTTGTCCTTAGATGCAAATTTCAGTTTTCTCAATCTTGCATGTGTAAGATTGGGTAATTCTTTTAAACTTTTTTGTGTGTTTTTAGTTTACTTACTTGGAAAATATACATAACACTACCTTCCTTAGAAGTGTCTATAAAAACAAAACAATTAATATAGAGGTACTATAATATAAACAAGAAAGTTGGCCTGTTCTCCATCAATACCTGATACTCTTCTGGTCACTTCTCAAGCATGTTCACACATATAGACCTGATGAACTAAAATAAGATCTCCAAGCTATTCTTTACCCTTCTCTTTCCCCTCTTCCATTTCCTCATGGGTACTCAGGTTCTGGTTCACAAATATCTGAATTTCATAGACCACTAATATTAATTTAGGATTGTTCTAAGAAAGTGTTTCCTCTTTGCTTTTCAGCATAGGAATATTTTGGAGAAAATAGTTCTCTACTGTGACTATCATTTCACAAACAAAAATATCTTTTTATAATAAAAAGTAAGAAAATATGTAGCTAGGAGAGAGTAAACTATAAAGTTAATATATTTTATATTGTAAAAAATATTTGTGTCTAGAACCTTTTCTTAAGATACCTAGGTATCAGTAACAGTTCCATTAGAAATTCACACACGTTCACATAACAGCATATAGAATGATGAGTGGAAGAAGTCCCCTCTGCAGGTAGCTGTCAAGTATGTATGATCAATAGACAAGACTTCATAGATCCCAGGTGACTGGACACATGTATCTCAGAGATAGAATAAATGGAGAGATAGCTGAATTTGTGGCTAAGAAATAATAACTTTATCATAGGGATACCCCTTTGTCCTATGAAAAAAATCTAAAGCAGTGATTATTGGAATTAAGTTGAGTAGAAAAGAGAGAAGAAGAGGAAATGTGTATAGATAATTTTATATAAGATAGATATATAGACGATAATAGATAGATAGATAGATAGATAGATAGATAGATAGATAGATAGATAGACAGACAGACATACAAACAGACAGATATTATTCTCAGTAGCATTTGAAGGCTGTGCTACCTCTTCCATAGTTCAAGGCTTAGGGACAACTCTTTGGTGGGTACAAGTGCAGGAGTTGCTGTGTGCATGTGTGTATTTATGCAGATGTGAATACATGAATGCGTACACAGACACAAAAGCTGAAGAGTGATTATTAGGCAAATATGATTTCACCAATATCATTAGTATCTAACATTTATGAACAAGAGCTATCTTCAATTCACATGTTAATAAGATACTGAGGCTCTGTGGGAAAAGCTGTGGTTTTCTAATCAAAGGCTGAATTCTAAGTGTTCTCATAGATTAAGAAAGATGTGTTATTATAAGAAGAGCTCACATCAATATTTCTCAGACTATTGAATATAATGGAAACGGAAGCTACCAAAATTTCCTAATGTAGACAGTATTACCATAATACCCCAAACTAGATAAAAACACACAAAAGAAAATGATGTACATAGGTGCTGAAATTCTCAATAAAATACTTACAAACTGAACCTAAGAACTCATTAAAATGATCAGTCACCATGTGCTAAGTTTTGGAAGCACAAATAATAAAAGTGGAACCATAAAGACATTAGAGAAAGAGAGGGAAAAAAAAAGATCAGGCACCATTATCAAACTGACTTCATTCCAGAGATATCAGAATGGTTCAACACATATAAATCAGCAAATGTAATACACTGCTTACATAAACTCAAGTACAGAAATTATGTGATCATCAAAATTGATGCAGAAAAAAACTTTTGTCAAAATTAGCATCCTTTAATGCAATAAAGCTCCCCAAAAACTAGGAATAGAAGAAACATGTCTCAAAATATCAAAGACTATTATGTCTAACAGGACTTGGGTCTGGAAAGCTGACCAGACAGTTAAAGGAATGAAGAAAAAGCAAATCCATAGACATACAGACGGAAAAGTCAGGATCAGGTGGACTATGTTGGCTCTGATGGAGTGATACCAACTACATTATAACTGGGAAACTTGACATTTTTATTATTCGCAGTACAGAAGGAGGGGCTAGCCAGTCTCAGTGGGAGGTCTCTGTAGGGAACAGTCTCAGCCTGTACCATCCAGGAGAAGGAAGCTGCAGTTACTTCTGTATTTGTATAATATTTTTATATATTAAATATATATGTATATATATATAAAACTTTCTGAGTCCACTTTTATTGTTTGTGTGTTTATATACATATATTTGTACATATATAATATATATTTCTGCATACACATATATGTAACAAATTCAATGAAAGAAAAGAGGCTATCAACTTGTGAGTGGGGCTTCTTGGGAGGGGGTTGAGACAGTGTAGCTTGGAGGGAGCTGGAAGGAGGAAAAGGAGGGTGAAAATGATGTAATTCTATTTTATTAAAAACACAACATAAAAACGCTACAATTAGAATCGAGGATGTAGACAAAAGTAAACCCTTATATGTTACTGTTGGAAATGTAAATTAGTCCAGCCATTACAAAATTAAGTAGGGAGCATCCTCAAAAACTAAACAATAGATCCACTGTAACTTACATGTGTGTGGAGGAATATTAGCCAAATTTTCATCACTCTGATATAGCATCTGGGTGACTAATTTATAAAGTAGAGTTCATGGTTCCGAGTTCCTTTCCTTCATCTCTGAGCTGGCACTTCCTTCATCATAGTCTTCACCATTTTTCAATTACTGCACTGCCTTCAACCCCCACACACATCTTTTTAATGCTTTGATTTCATGGAACAGCCCTGTCAAGCTAAGAACAAAGTGAATGTTTGAATTTCCCAATAAAAAAAAAATCGTACTGACCTGTTTAGAAACTCAATTAACTTTTGCAATTCATAGACTGAACCTGTTTGCTAATAGGACATTCAAAGTCCTGAAGATTCAACCTCTCTCTACCTTTGTAATGTATTTTCTTAAAACTGATGAAGTTCACAGAGTGGTGTATATTATTCCTGTTTTCTTATACATTTATAGCTAAAGTTAGAATCACCATGTATAATATTGCTTTGCATGTTTAAAAAAATAGTCTGTTCTTATTTGTGTATTTGTGCATGTGTGTGTGTGTATTTATGCTAATGTCATGTTTGTGCAGTGCCTTTGGATACCAGAAAAAAGTGTCAGAGCCCCTGTAACTGGAGTAACTAGTATTTGTGAATTGCCAATTACGGATGCTGGGAACCAAACTCAGTCCCTCTGGAAGAGTACCAGGTGCTCTTACTTGCTGAGCCATCGTTCCAGCCACTAGTTCTCTATCTTTCTTTTTCCAAGCACTGACATGCAATGAGTTCATTTTGATTCAGCATGAACATTGTAAATCACATGTTATATAGGAACATAGTAATTCATTGTATGTATCATATTTTGCTGAACTCAGTACTCTAATCTATAGACATAAAATAGTCTCAAAGCTTTTCTAATTATCTTTCCTTTAAACAATTGCATCGCACTCTGTGTGTGTGTGTGTGTGTGTGTGTGTGTGTGTGTGTGTGTGTGTGTGTGTATGTGTGTGTAGGTGTGGGTGAACCTGCATGAAAGCACACACGCTTGTGTAAAGGCCAGAGGGAAATGTGCATGAATTGATTCTCTGTTTCTACTATGTCAGTTGTGAAGATCAAACTCAGCTACCTCACTGGACCCTGTATGTCTTTTTTAACCCTCTTGTTCCAGTAATAAATGCCTGTTTTAACTAGGCAAACATAGAGGATCACTGAAGTTTTTAATATTTCACAAATCACTTCTAAGTCATTTTTGATTATTAGCACTTTTTTAATTTTATCTTTAATTTTCTTCTTTATTCCCCCAGCAATCTCTTATACCTAAGGTGATAATTCTCCATTCCAATATTCTATTTTTTCCATGAGCCTCACTACTTCCAAAGTTCCCTATATTTAGGGAACAAGAAAAGGACACAGTCCTCTCAGGATGGTCTTTTTGCAGAAGAATGGAATTAGATTTCAATGGATACACAAGTCTTACTTTATTTGACTGAGAATAGCTATGTCAAACTCATCTGAAAGATATACACACACAGATTCACAGACGTGCCTGTCAAGAAGAACTTTTGGGTGGGTCCATGTACTCTGAGCAGCCATCAGGCAATTTTAAGTTTGTGTATAGATTTTTAAATCTGTTTTAAATCTATACTTCCTCCAGATATGTGATATTAGTTATAGTCTAATATTCTATTGTGAGAATGCAATTGAAAATCTTCTAGTGTCAGCAAGGAAGGTTGATTTAGGAGGTCTTTAATCAACCCTTGAATTACCCTTGAAGACCACTTAAATTCCCACTTCAGAAGAACTACTGAAGTTGAAAACGGCTGAACTAAGGTCAGCACATGAGCAGGAGAGCTAACTGTGAACTTTGCATTTATGCAGTGAATGTCAAATGTTGCATTTCAGGTCTCAGTGTTAAATTATATTCTTTGAGACTCCTCAAAACCTTAAACTCATCAGGTCAGATATTATTATCCCAGAATTCAAAGGCTCAGAAATGGATACATTTTTCCTGTCCACAGTTTGGAAAGTAAGTCATCAACATCCCATAGAAATCTCTGCAATTTAACAAGATCTCTGGGTGATTTTCCTTAATGTTTGAGAAGTGCCTTGTTACGTAATTTCCCTATTGTCCTACATTAGGCAGAGTTCATGGCAGAAAAAAATGATTATAATTCACAAGGTAGAGGGTCATTGTTACCCATAACCTCACAAAGTTAGACTGGGCACCATTTCCTGAGAGAGGAAGTTGCGGTGACCATCAGGGAGTCAGAGCCTTCAGCAGCCTCACCATTGCCTCCAAGTCAAGACGCAAGGACCAATTAGAAGCAATAAGGCATTCTGCTTAGAGATAATCCTGACAGCAAGGCTTCCATCTGGCAACAGGTGATGGAGGATGTGTGTCTCCCAGGACTGATCTTGAGCTTTGTGCTCATAATGAAACAGAAACAAACAAACAAATATCTAGGCAAACCTGAGAATGTGACATCATACAAATCATACTTCATCATTTTCTTTAGTTGGCATTGATAAGACTCAGTAATTTGAAAGAAGAAAACACTTTAAACCTTTCCTGTTGAACTTATATCTTTCTCCCCAAAGCTACGATTTATCAAGACATCTCCCTTTTTTGCTTCCTCTATCACAGCATAAGCATTTTCGGAGTATTGACTCCATGCTCATTGGGTTATAAAAATGAAGGGCATGGATTCTGTTCTTATGGTGTGATGGGGGAAGAGAATGAAGTAGAGAGATCATTTTAATAAAACAGTCATCTCTTATTTAATCACGTGGAGAAATGTTTGTGTTGATTTTTTTTTCAAGAAGAAAATCTTGTATTTTCTAGCCAGGAATAAAAGAGAATGTTCAGTTAGTTCTGGCCAGATAAAATCCAGACAAAAACATTTATGGGTCTAGGTCTCATAGCCACAGCTGTAGCCATGGATGAGAATGTCTGTTCCAGTGTGGGTCACTAGCTTTTCAGTGTTTGGAGTAGAAAAACAAAAGCAACAAAAACCACAGCATAAAGAATGCACCACAGTAATGGAAAGGGGCCCTTTTCAACAAATAATTGATAAATAAAATCTTCATTTTTAAATTCTGGAATTTTCTTTTTTAAAAAAAATTATTTTATAATTAATTTAATTTTAAATGTCAGCCACAGATTCCCCTGTCCTCCCTCAAATTCTGGAATTTTCTAATGGCATGAATCTTTTACACCAGGTTCACAGTGACTGGTACTTATAAAGCAATCAGTAAGCTATATTTTCTGATCAAATCACCTGTCCCCTTTAAAAATCTTATTCATTGAGTATACAGTTAGAACTAAGAGGAAATCTTTTCCCCTCTGAGTTAAACAAGAGCAGACATGGACTAATTTCAACATTCCTGTTCTGTGGAATTGTATAGAAACATCCTCTGCAAGACCTACCCCGGAGTATCTTTTTAATAATGAATATGAAGAAGTTAGTATGTGTGTCATTCAATCACCATCCCACTGTGTGCAGACAAAGAGATAATAAAGATCTCTCCCATCCCAGGGTCAGTGAAAAAAAGACCACATGAAAATTGAGAACTCTCCTCTGCAAGCAGCAATAGTGCTTACCTTAAGTGCCAAAGGGATTCCACTGATAGTCAAGCCTTTCACTTCCACTTACCCGTGACCAAACAGCTCTCAGTTCTATACTTGAATGATTTTCAAAGAGAGTCAGCTAAAAGAGATTTACATAAGGTCCAGAATTTCAGAATATAATAGGAAATGTCCAGTTTTCAGTGTAAATTCTCTCAACACATAAAGAACTAGAAATAGTTCAAACTGAATAAGAGATACACTTGTGCTGAACAGAATTCCAAAATGCCAGGAATGTTAGAAATATCCGGCAAGACTGTGGAACATTCACAACAACAACAAATGTGTCTTTGAGGAATTATGAATATGTTGAAAATTTTTTAAAAACTTAGAAAGTCTCAGATAATAGAAATTCTTAGCCAGGAAATAGGAAATGTAAAGAAGACTTAAAAGGTCCAGCTGTCCTGGAACTTACTCTGTAGACAAGGCTGGCCTCAGACTCAGAGATCCACTTGTCTCTGCCTCCAGAGTGCTGAGATTAAAGGCATGTGCCACCATGCCTTGATGAAATGGAAATCTTAAAACTGGAAATTTAAGATTCAGAGGATGGGTTCAACAGTAAAGTTTTTAAAAAATTTCTAAATTTTACTAATTCATTAGAAACACAAACTGTCATAATACATCTAATATGAAAAACATCATTTCAGTGTCCTAAAACTATATATGCATTTTACTCATAATTTAAAATATCTGTCAAATAGATCTCTAGTACCAGATGGTTTCACTACAGAATCCCTCTGAACAGCTGAAGAATTAACATCTGTTATAATACTATCCAGAACCTAAGAGAAAGGGCACTTTCTAATCTATTTGCAAAATAAACTAAAAAATACAACACCAAAATCAATTTTAGAAAGTATAAAAAGAGACCAAATTTGACCTAAATAACTATTATACAGATGAAAAAACACTTTAAAACTGATAAATAGAACTCAACAGTATTGTAACAGGGCCCCAGACATTAGGGGGCCCCAAAACCTTAGCACAATTGACTCCATTATGGAAGTATCATTCAGAATACAAAACTTAGCATGTAGAGAGCACCACCTGCCAAAACTAAAACAAAGGCCTAATCCATCAAAGTCCATAGTTCTGGGAAAGTCTTTAGATGTACTAACCTTGATTTTTGGCTTCTGTACTTTTGCTTCTGGCTAACTGTTCTTGTTAAATGGAGTATATAAATCCAGGATACTGTTTTTGTGCTTAAAAGCACACCCAGAGAAAGGCCCAGGGCTCAGGGCTACACTGAGATCCTGAACACTCAGTGTAGTCACTTGCCAGCTAATAGAGACTTTCTATTGTTTTAAACTCATATTTGAGCAGTATTCTCTGGTGAATATCCCATAAAAATATAGCAAAAGAATTATATACAATGATCAAGTATAATTTGAGAGATACAATCAATTCAGTTTAATATTCTAAAATTAGTCATTATATTCTACTATATCAACAGTCTAGAGAATAGGAATTTGCTGATTATATCAACAAAATCATTTATCACAATTCAACATTGATTAATGGCAGCAAGTCTCAGAAAAGAAGTGATTAATAAAAAACATCTATAACAGGCTTAAATCTAATATTGTGCTTGATAATTAAAGCCAGAGTATTTTCCTCATAAGTTCAACAGACATATGATTACTGTTCACCCTGTCTCTAGAAGTTCTAACCATTGTAATAAGTCAAGAACAGGAAATGAAATGCCTACAACTTTGAGAAGAATAAACAGTTAAAATGATGTGATTGTGTGCATATAAATCCCAAGTAGACTTCAGGGGAAAAACAAACTATATGAAGACACTTAGAACTATGTGAGTATAGCAAAGCTGTACAATGCAATTTAAGCAATAGTAATCAATTATAATTCTATCTATAATGTCTGTGATCATGTGGGAATTGAAATCAAAGCCATTTACAAATCAGAAAAAGACTACTTAGGTTTAAATACAAATATGTTTTATGGATTTAAAGTATTAAAAATGATGAAAAATATAAATATTATGTCTGAACAGAAAGAAAAGAAAAATTTCTAATTAGCTCCATCAGTAAAAGTCAGACAATGAACAGGAGGGGTTTTGGTTGTGTATCAGTGCCAGAGCCCATGGAATGAAAAAAGGAGAGGCCCAGGAAGACTTAAGACAGTAAATATAATCAACCAGGTATGTTGTAGTTCATACTTAAAACTCATATGATATTTATTAAATATAGAGATTATTTTAAAATTTATATTGGAAGGCTAAAAAGCTAGAGCATTTAAGACTATCATAGCAAAACAGAATATAGCAAAAGGATTCTATCTACTAAAATTCCAAGATATAATTTAGACACAATAAACAAGATTATGTATAGCACAAATGGAGTACCTTATCAGTGGAGATAAGTACACAAATGAGTCCAGTAGAAAAACCCAAAATTAATCTTACACAAATATGCCCAACAAATATGTTTTTATTCATTCTTCTCTCATACAATGCATCCCTACCACAGCCTCCCTTCCCTCCACTCCTTCTGGCCCCCTCACTCTCCTCTTCCATGGGTCCATTGCTCCTCCATTTTCCTTCAGAAAAGAGCAGGCTTCCCTGTGATATCAGCCAAACATGGAGTAACAAGATGCAATAAGAATAGACACAACCCCTCATATCCAGGCTGGATGAGGTGACCCAGGAAGAGGAAAAGAGTCCCAGACGCAAACAAAAGAGTCATAGACACCCCCATTCCCACTGTTAGGAATCCCACAAAATCCCACGCTAAACAACCACAGCAGGTAGAATGCATGCAGTGGACCTAGAGCAGACCCATGCAGGCTCCATGGTTGCTGTTTCAGTCTTTGTAATCCCCTGTAAGCCCTGCTTATTGGATTCTGTGGGTCATGTTCTCCTGGTGTCCTCAACTGCTTTAGATCTTACAATCCTTCCTCCCCATCTTCCAAGAGGTTCCCCAAGGTGCACCCAATGTTTTGGTGTGGGTTTCTGCATCTGCTTGCATCAGCTGGATGAAGCCTCTCTGATGACAACTGGGCCAGCACTGATCTATGAGTACAGCAGAATACCATTAGGAATCATTTCACTGACTTTTTTTTGTCGGTTGTGTTTGGTTTTATCCTAGGTCTCTGAGCCATCCAGCTTCTGGTTCCTGGCCATCCAGGCAGTGTCAGGCATGGGCTCCTTCTCATGGCTCGAGTTTCAAGTTACACCAGTCATTGGTTGGTCATTCCTACAGGCTCTGAGCCACCATTGCCTAAGAACATCTTGAAGGCAAAGTAAGTGTGGCTAGAAGGTTTTGTGGCTGGGTTGGTGTCCCAGCCTTGCCTGATTACAGAAGATGGCCAGTTCAGGTTCTGCATCCTCTCACTAGGAGTCCTTGATAGGGTCATCCACAAGGGTTCCAGGAAATTTCCACTGCACTAGATTTTTACCTTGCTCCTAAAGTGCCTCTCAATTCCAGTTGTCTCTCCCAGTATTCTCTCCTTTCATCCCCCACACCTGTTCCTTCCTGTTCCTAGCCCCACCCACCCCAGTACACCCACAAAATCTATTCTGCTTCTGCTTCTCAGGGATATCAATGAGCCCACCCTAGAGCCTTCCTTGTTATTTATCCTCTCTGGGTCTATTAATGGCAGTGAGATTATCCTTTATTATTATCATGTTTGTCTTTCTGACTCTGAGTTGCCTTGCTCACAATGATTTTTTTCTAGTTCCATGCATTTACCCACAAATTTCATGATGTCATATTTTTCTAACAGCTGAATAGTACTCCACTGTGCAAATATACCACATTTTCTTTATCCATTCTTTGGTTAGCAGACATCTAGGTTGTTTCTAGTTTCTGGCTATTACAAATAAAGTTACTATAAACATAGATGAGGAAGTGTCCTTGTTGTAGGAAGGGGCACCCCTTGGGTATATACCCAAGAGAGGTATTGCTGGGTCTTGAAGTAGGTCAATTCCCAATTTTCTGATGAACCACCATATTGATTCCTACACTGGCCATACAAGTTTGCACTCTCACCAGCAATGGAATAGTATTCAGCTTACTCCACACCCTTGCCAGCATGAGCTGTCACTTGTGTTTTTGATCTTAGCCATTCTAAGAGGTGTTCGATGGATTCTCAAAGTAGTTTTTATTTGAATTTCCCTGATGGCTAAGGATGTTGAACATTTAAGTATTTCTCAGGCATTTGAGATTCCTCTAATGAAAATTCTCTTTTTTTGACCTGTACCTCATACATATTTTAATTTGAATGTTTGGTTTGTTGATGTCTGGTTTCTTGAGTTCTTTATATATTTTGGATATTGGTCCTCTTTTAGATGTTGAGTTAGTGAAAATCTTCTCCAATTCTGTAGGCTGCCATTTTGTCTCATTGATAATGTCCTTTGCCTTACAGAAGCTTTTCAGTTTCTTAAGGTCCCATTTACTATTTGTTGATCTTAGTGCCTGCACTATCAGTGTTCTTTTTAGGAACTTGTCTCCTGTTACAAAGCATTCAAGGTTATTCTCCACTTTCTCTTCTTACAGGTTCAGTGTGTCTGGTTTAATTTTGAGGTCCTTATTCTACTTGGAATTTAGTTTGGGGAAGTGTGATAAGCATGGATCTATTTGCATTCGTCTACATGCAGACATCAGTGAGACCAGCACCATTTGCTGAAGATGTTGTCTTTTTTTCCCCATTGCATAGTTGTGTCTTCTTTATCAAAAGTAGTGTCCAGAGGTGCAGGGATGATCAACATGTCTATTTTTATACCAATACCACACAGGTTTTATTACTAAAGTTCTATAGTACAGCTTGAAAACAGGGATGGTGATACCTCTGGAAGTTCTTTTATAGTTCACGATTCCTTTAGTTATCCTGGTTATCCTGGGTTTTTGTTTTTCCATATGAAGTTGAATAATGTCCTTTCAAGGTCTGTTAAGAATTGTGTTGGAATTTTGTTGGATATTGCATTGCATCTGTAGATTGTTTTTGGTATGATGGCCATTTTAACTATGTTAATCCTATTGATCCATGAGCATGGGAGAACTTTCCATCTTCTGATATCTTCTTTAATTTATTTCTTCAAATACTTAAAGTTTTTGTCATACAAGTCTTTCATTTGCTTGGTTAGAGTTGCCCTAAGATATTTTATATTGTCTGCGGCTATTGTGAAGGGTGTTGTTTCTCTGATTTCTTTCTCAGTCCGTATGTCATTTGTATGCAGAAGGGCTACTGTTCTTTGGGGTTTTTTGTTTGTTTGTTTGTTTGTTTGTTTGTTTGTTTGTTTCTTTTTTAGTTAATCTTCTATTCAGCTAAATCCTTGAAGGTGTTTATCACTTTTAGAACTTTCCTGGTAGAGTTTTGGGGTTGCTTATATATACTATCATATCATCTGCAAATAATGATACATTGACTTCTTCTTTTCCAATTTGTATCCCCTTAATTCTCTTCAGTTGTCTCATTGTTCTAGCTAGAGCTATGAGTGTTATATTATTTAGGTATGGAGAGAGTGGACAACCTTGTCTTGTTCCTTATTTTAGTGGTTGCTTTGAGTTTCTCTCCATTTAAATAGGTGTTGGCTATTGGCTTGCTGTAAAATGCCTTTATCATGTTTGAGTATGTCCCTTGTTTCTCTAATATCTCAAGTGCTTTTATCATAAAGGGATGTTAGAGTTTATCAAAGGCTTTTCAGCATCTAATGAGATGATCATGTGTGGTGGTATTGTGTTCCCCAAAATATTGTGTACCTTAATAAACTTATCTGGGGTCAGAGACAGAACAGCCACAATATTAAACATAGAAATTAGGCAGTGGTAGCACATGCCTTTAATCCTAGCATTCCAGAGATAGAAATCCCTCTGGATCTCTGTGAGTTCAAGGCCACATTGGAAACAGCCAAGCATGGTGACACACGCCTTTAATCCCAGAAAGCCAGCCTTTAATCCCAGGGAGTGATGGCAAAAACAGAAAGATATATAAAGCGTGAAGACCAGAAACTAGAAGCATTTTGGCTGGTTAAGCATTTGGCCTGGTTAGGCATTTGGCTGGTTAAGCTTTCAGGCTTCTAGCAGCAGTTCAGCTGAGATTCTATTCTGGATGAGGACTAAGAGGCTTCCAGTCTGAGGAAACAAGACCAGCTGGGGAACTGGTGAAGTGAGATAGTTGTGGCTTGTTCTGGTTCTCTGATCTTCCAGTGTTCACCCCAATACTTGGCTCCGGGTTTGATTTTATTAATCTTTAAGATTCATGCTACATCCATGCATTTAATTTTTCCTTCAATTTGTTAGTTTGTTTATGTAATGATTATATTTACTGATTTTTTTTGTATGTTGAACCATTCCTGCAGCTCAGGAATGAAGCCTACTTGAACATGGTGATCTTTTTTATGTGTCCTTAGATTTGGTTTTCAAGTATTCTGTTGAATATTTTATGTTCACAAAGGAAATTGGTCTGTAATTCTGTTTCTTTGTTGAATTTTTGTGTGGTTTGGGTATCAGGGTAACTATAGCCTCATAAAATGCATTGGGCAATGTTCCTTCTATTTCTATTTTGTGGAATAATTTGGGGAGTCTTGGCATTAATTCTTCCTTGAAATTCTGGTAGAATATTTTGCTAAAACCCTATGATCCTCGACTTTTTTTTTTTTTGAGACTTTTGGGGTTTTTTTTTTGTTTTTGGTTTTTTGGTTTTGGTTTTAGTTTTTTGGTTTTTTGAGACTGGGTTTCTCTGTGTAGTTTTGGAGCCTGTCCTGGAACTCTCTCTGTAGACCAGGCTGGCCTCAAACTCACAGAGATCCACCTACCTCTGCCTCCCATGTGCTGGGTTGTGTGCTACCACCACCCGGCTAGAGACTTTTAATGATGGCTTCTATTCACTAGGGATTATAGATCTAGTTACATTGTTTATCTGATCATGATTTAACTTTGGTAACTGTTACCTATTGAGAAAATTATTCATTTCTTTTAGATTTTGCAATTTGGTAGAGTACTGGTTCTTATAATTCTCAGTATTTCCTGGGTGTCTGCTTCTTTCCTCCTTTTGTTTCTGATTTTATTAATATTTAGAATTCTCTCACTATCTTTTAGTTAGTTTGTCTATCTTGTTGACTTTGTCAAATAACCAACTCTGTTTCATTGATTCATTGCATTATTCTCTTTGATTATATTTTATTAACTTAGGCTCTCAGTTTGATTATTTCTTGCCACCTGCTCCTCTTGGGATGTGCTTTTTTTTGTTGTTGTTGTTGTAGAGTTTTCAGGTATGCTGTTAATTCGCTAGTATGAGATCTCTCCAAATTCCTTATGAAGGCACTTAATGCTATGAACGTTCCTCTTGGTACTGCTTTCATTGAGTCTCATAAGTTTTGGTATGTTGTCCAGTTATTTTCATTGAATTCTAGGAAGGTTTTAATTTCTTTCTTTATTTCTGTCTTGACCCAGTTGTCATTCAGTAGAGAGTTGTTCAGTTTCCATGAGTTTGTAGGCTCTCTTGTTGAAATCCAGCTCTAATCATTAGTGGTCTGATAAGATGCAGTGGAATATTTCAGTTTTGTTGTATCTGTTGAGATTTGCTTTGTGACAGAGCATGGGGACAGTTTTGGAGAAAATTCTATAAGGTGTTGTTGTTTGGGTGAAATTTTCTGTAGATATCTGTCTATACCCAAGTTATGGGCTGGACTTCTTGTGGTGATACTGTGTTCCCCAATATATCGTGCATCCTAATAAATTTATCTGGGGTCAGAGAACAGAACAGCCACTAGACAGACATAGAGGCCAGAAAATGGTGGCACTCACACCTTTAGTCCTAGCATTCCAGAGGCAGAGATCTGCCTGGATCTCTTGAGTTCAAGGCCACACTGGAAACAGCCAGGTGTGGTAACAAGAGCCTTTTATCCCAGGAAGTGAGCCTTTAATCCCAGGAAGTGATGACAGAAAGCAGAAAGGTATATAAGGTGTGAGGACCACAAACTAGAAGCTTTTGGCTGGTTAAGCTTTTAGGCTTTTAGCAGCAGTCAACTGAGATCCATTCAGATGAGGACACAGACTGAGGAACTGGTGAGGTGAGATAGCTGTGGCTTGTTCTGTTTCTCTGATCTTCCAGCATTCACCCTAATACCTGGCTTCAGGTTTGATTTTATTAATAAGACCTTTTAAGATTCTGCTACAACTTCTGGTAGCCGGCATGGTCTCTTGTCAAGGAGTGTGTCTCTGCATGAATTGGGGGCAGGAATTCTTCTGGTAGTGTGGCCTTTGCTCCAGCAGGTAGTCTCTGCCCTGAGTTGTGGGATGGTCTTCTGGTAGGCGTGGCCTGTGGTTGGAAGGTGGGTGCTTTGTCCAACTAATGTTGTAAGAAAGGTACAAAACAAATTCAACAGAGAAAGGACTAATTTTCAAACCAATGACGCTAGATCAATTGGATATTAAGAGGAAAATTGCCTAATTGATTAATTATTAAGCTAGGTTAAATAAATTCAATCTGTCTGGCATTTCTATAAAATAAACCAAAGAGCCTAGAGTGAAACACTCCACAATAAATAAATGTCCAAGAAAGAGTTTCGAACTCTAGTTTAGAACTATAGTTTTTTATGGAAATACATACCAGAGGTAGGCAGAAAATTTAAAGACATCCGGAATGTCAGTATTACATACCAAAGCTCCAATCTCTATTTTATCATTTATTAAAACTATTAATTAAAGAAAAAGTATACTAAGGAGACTGAGTTCACTAATGATAGACATCTGAACTACATCATTACATTCTTAATTTAGTTTTTGTGTTATCATTGGTCAAACCTTTTAGAGTTACAATGATCATTAGCAAAATATTGAGCCTATGGTACATGTTCTGTTGTGTTTGTCTGTGTAATACAAGAATTGGGATTTTGTGTATCACATTCATCCCTCATTTTCTATCTTGACTTTCTAGTAGATTCCACCAAAAAGAGTCTTAGAAGGAGAAAGAAGGTATAGAAAAGATAGAGGGAAGATGTCCTTTCTTGTATGTTTGCTGTGTCAGTCAGTCTTTGAAAGGATCCCTTGCAGGTGTCACAGCAGGCAGGGAAATAAACTACAAAGAGGTGAAAAGGAAAAAATCAATCCAGCATGATTTCATCAAACTGGATCAAGATTCCAAAGAGTCTTATGCTAGGTGGTTTATTATAAGAATATTTCAACACAATAGAATTTGGAAAAAAGTTTCTAGGCAGCAATCATTCCAATTCCAGCTGCACAATAAAGCTTAAGGTATGACTACGTAGAAACTCCGTTATAAAGGACATGCCACCATGAAGATGGGTTCTATAGCTAAAAGGTCTAGAATTTAGTGTGGTTTCTGACTGAGATAGCATAGATGTCAGCAGGCCATAAAGTACAGGTGACATCTTCCCTTCAGATGTGCTCTATTAACTGGGAGCTAAAGATAATGGCCTAGGGATGGAAGAGTCTGGGATACACATTCTGAGGGATTTGGGTGAGGTCTGACTCTACATATAGCCAAAAGATCACCAGGTCATTAGCAACATCTACTCTCAGCTTTCAGCAGGTATTTTATTTTGTCTCCTCCATTGAGGAGACACCCTTGTGTGTTTAACATTCCTGGTTTCCCTACTGCTTATCTATGAATACAAGAATTTCATGCCCTCTGCAAGCCTTGCCATAATGAGGGCTCTAAGTCTCAGAAGGAGACTGTTCCAAGGCCATGACTTTTAAGCAGCCTTCTCAGAACCAAATTAATCATCCCTTTATAGATAAAAGAGCCAGGTAAGTTATAAAAACAAATACTCAGACTTCTGTGTCCACATCCATGTGGTTTTCCTCTCAAGTTCTAAGTTCTGGAAAGTCTAGTCTCCTCCCGCTGTCACTCCTGTGTCTTCCCATTACAGCTGTTTTCTGCATCCTCTGTCTCAGCATTGTCCTGACAATTTCTGTGCTGCTTTTTCTATTCTCTTATGTGTTTGAGCCAAATTGTCATATTTATTTTAAGTTGCAATACTTTGTGTGATTTCTCATTTCTTTCTGACCAGACCATGATTCTACATTCACAAATTATATTCATGCATGGCATATTTTTATAAGAACATATGGGAGATCTATAGCATGAAAGCCTCAGTCCTTTGAAGACTGGACTACAAGCAGAACCAGGAATTAATTAAACACTGCAGGGGGTAGTACTCTGTACCAGTGAATTTTATGCTAATATATTTACCTTTCACAAAGAATGGATTTAATTTGATCAACTTTTTGCCAATAAGCATAAAATACACTTTTACATAGAGTTCTTACTACTCTCTCTATGAGCTTAGCACGTAACTCACTTTTGTTTTCTAATCCAATCTATGGAGATAACACGGCAGAAATGTTCCCACTTCATAATGGTCTTACCAACTGGAATGAAGACTGGGGAGACTCAAGCTGAAGACTTAACTTGCCCTTCAATAATGCTGATGTAGGCTGTAAGTAGGCATGTGCCACTCCATGGATTTCCCCTCAGGCAGTGCAACATTTACTCTAATGATAATTAGTACACTATGTGTGACTGAGATACATTTAACTCTCCAGACTAAATGTATACAGGTGCTTCACTGAATACCCTGAGAAGATCCTACATCAGCTCAGAGAAGTGTTGGAAGATGATTAACTTTCTGGAATGGATTTAAATGATGAGTAGAGAAGCATAGCTGGGGGGAGCTGCTTCAGGTATTAGTTCTTGAACTGAAAAAAAAAAGCCAGTCTTGAGGGAACTTTCTCTCTTGCTTTGGTTTATTAGTTTATACAAAAAGAGAATTTGTTGCTTCATGTAAACATAAAATTACAGAGCTGATTCTTTTCTAAGTTTGATTCAGGGCACCAGTGATGATACTAGGGTCCATCTCCTCATTTCTGCTTCCTCAGAACTGGGGCTGCATCAGTTCCCAGTGCTTCTCAGACACAGGAAGTTTTATATTTACCTCATCTAACCCTGGAAACTACTGGTGGAGACTGGTTTTTCTGAGAACTCAATCAGATACTTTCATCTTGTGTGGACCTGCCTTGAGATATGTATTCAGTCCCAAACCACGCTGAATCAAGCAGGATGAGATGAAATGTTGATAGTAAGAGTGACCTCATGTTCCTCTACCATAGCCTGTGGTGGGGGGTGGAAACACATTTTTTTTCTAAATTTTTTTTTTAAATGCCAGTTTTGGTAAAACATCCACTGGTGCTATTGGTATTCTAATGGTGGTGTACACTAGGAGATGACAGTGTGCAAGCTCAAAGAAAAGCAGGGTATCAGTGTCACAAAAATGAACAATGTATTTGGAACAATAGAAACACCACAGTGTCTTATTCTTGCTACAAAGTCATGTTGAAACAAATATTTCTACCTGAGTGCTATTTTAATTTTAGCTTTTAATCTCTGATCTGGTTTCTCTGCTTTCAAGATGCCCAGCAGCTGCTGGGTTAATTTGGAGTTTGAGTCAGCTTCTTCTTGTCTCTGAGGACCCATCTTTGTTCTGAGATGAACTTCCATACTCAATGTAGTGGGTGGTGTGTTACAGGCTGTGCTCTTGCCTTTATAAGAGCATCAATGGGGCTCCTGAGAAAACATAACTGAGCAGACTGTAGCATCGGTGTTCCCATAATTGCAACCGAGATGCCTTGACTCCAAATGGAGAATATAAAAATTAAATAAGATGACCCATCCCTAGGTCCCTTTGCTGCTGACTCTCGAATTAGGAATACCCAATTTAGAAGATCTAAGCAATGAGCTCACTTTGAAGTTTGAGGTACAACGGTCCTTAAGGTGCAAGATGAGTCAAGTAGTTTCTGTCTACATGTTGTAAATTAGGTACAGTTCTAATGATGCACAAGGATGGAAAAGGAGGATACCTAGAAATGATATGTAAAAGATGGTCCCACATATAGAAGCACAAGTGCTGGACCAGATGGTCTGCTGGGGTTTCACAGTGAGTGGACACCAGGCTCCAACTGAGAAAAGTCTTATTTTTCTGAACAAAATCCCATTAGAGGATTCTAAACAGAGTTCAGAAAGTTTTGATGAGATGATAAACAGTGAATTTGGTTGGCAGGGAGGAAACAGGCTGAGCGATATCCTTACCCAGACAGAAGAGAGACCTCTATATAGTCACTCTCCAAAAAGGCTTTATGCAATGTTCTGGTTTTGTTTTGGGCTTTTTTTTTTTTTTTACTTCCTTTCTCCTTCTGGTACCATTCCTGTCCTCAAAAGCATTAGGCTACTGTCTACCAGGCTAAATCCATTTCTTAGTTCATTTTCCCTGATCATTGCCAAAGTTGATAGAATGTAGGTGAACACTGGCTTTAAACTTAGGAACTCTGAATTGGGACAGAAAGAAAGTAATCAAGTCATCCTTCAGAAATCAAGCTAATGGAGCATGTGAACAGAGGCCTTCTTGCTTAGTTCCTTGTTGGTACAGAAAAATAATAAAGCATAAGTTCCTCATCTCATTTATAGTTTAACAGAATGGCAGCAAGAATTACAGAGTTGCATTAGTAGCTAGACAAAGTTTACAGATGTCAAAAGATCTTAACATACTTATTAATTTAGCACATACACTCCCCTTGAATCAGCAAAGCTAACAGAAGGCACTGTTACTATGGTTGATCCAAATAGAATTTGGCTTTGAAATTGTTCTGTTCTGACATTTGAATCTTGTGTGTCTGGTGTTCAGGGAATTCACAGCCTCGATGCAGTCATATGGCAGCTGGTGGTCAGGGGTCCCTGAAAGAAGTGATTTCCTTCTCTTTTGCCTGCTAAATGCCGTCCTGTTCTGGATCCCTCCCAGATATATGCACTTATACTTCACCCAGTGCAAAGCACCAGTCAGAGAAGAGCTGTCTACACCCCCCATATCCCAAGGAACTTCTCCTCATATTTAAAATAAAGATGACAGGATGAAAGAGACTCACACAGAAATAGACATCTCAAATTGCCTTACATCTCTCTTTCCTTTCCCTCCATAGCAACACATGTTAAATTCTCTTTGGAGAATGAGCTTTTATAACTATGGAATATTATTCATATCATTAATGATATGTTGAATTCATTATTGATTTAATGCTCTTAAAATTTAACTTGGTAAAATTATTTTCCAAAGAATTATTTGAAATACAACCAGTATCACCTAAAATTCAACTCTCATTCCAACCAGCTTAAATAATTGGGTTGTATTCATATGAGTAAAACACATGAATCTTTTAATAAGATTAAGATATACATATCCATATGAAAGGATGACAATTACAAATGGTATTTCTAGTCAGATTCATCTGCTAAAATCAAAAAACTGACACAGAAAACTTAAGAAACATTGTTAAGGCCCAATGCAAAAGAATAGCAGAATATGTCTAAAGACAATGCGGTTGTGTGTGGATTTATATACCCTCCTATATAGAAAGTAAAGAAATGGGAAATTCTCTCCAAGGTTACCAGACTGAATGCAGTGGTATGTCATGTCACAAGTGCTGTTTGATTTAAAGGATGAACAAATGATTTCACTATTTAGGCAAAGAAGGGGGTCTGTTTAAAGAAATCAAGTGCAAGAAGATAAGACACATTGTAGGCAACACACACTAGACCAGCACTTCTCAAATGTGGATTGTGACCCCTTTAGGATCACATATGACATGTAGTGCACATTAGATATTTACCTTATGATTCATAACAGTAACAAAATTACAGTTATGAAATAGCAGGAAAATAATTTTATGGTTTGGGGTCACAGCAACACAAGGAACTGTATTCAAATGTCATAACATTAGGAAGGTTGAGAACCACTGCCCTAGATAAAAACATAGGGCAAAAGTGGATAAGAGAAACCTCATGAGGCCTCTAGCATACACAAAGAACTATAGGCAATTAAGGAATGCTTAGAGCAGGAGAAATAGTCTTCCCCAGGGGAAAAGTGCACCAACTGGTTGTCCAGTACCAAATGGTCAGCCCTGACAACATTCATACATTATACAGCCTGAGCAGGTTGTGTTTATGTATTTAGGAATATATTTTACATATATACATGCATATGTGTTTATACACACACACATATAAATATATATATACACTTGTAGACACATGTATATGTATGTAACAACAGCTAATAAAAAAGATACTATGAATTTGAAAGAGATAAAAGAGGGATATATGGGAGGGTTTGGAGGAGAAGAAGGAAAGGAGGAAATGATTTAATTGTAGTATAGTCTCAAAAAAATAAAAAACACTTAAAAATACTTTTAAGTAGTGAAAACAATAAATATATACTTGTAGTTCAACAATGTTAAAGTGAAAAATATTGTCAGATTTTCTTTTTGTTCCCCAAGCACATATCCAGCATCAGCTCTATTGTCATTCCCTTCTACGTCCTGAATGGAGGACTATAACTACATAAACCTTACTGGCCATTGGTGGGAAGTCTCTGTTTGGTCAAGAATTTCCTATAGTTAGTATATTTAAAATCTGCTGAGAGAATGAGGACTAGCTGTTGGAAACAACAGACCTTGAATCTGTTCTTTGGCTTTCAGATACAATCCTGCATGTTACCCTGTTATTTATTGTCTTTATTCTGAGCAAACTCTCTGGACTATTGGATTTATCTCTTCTGATATTGCTACCCCTATGATATTCTAGAATGTGTTGAAGACAAAGAAACCACTCATGGCTTTCTGGGAAAGCAGGCTTTCTGGGAAGTGTAGAAGAAGCCTGTGAGGAGACATGCCTGTAGCCTGTAGCTCATCTGTGGAGTCACCTTCACTACTGATGGGTAAGTCTTGAATAAACTGACTGTTCAGGCCGCTGAGGAAGCCACACACTTTTCTCAGTTAGTATGAGGAAACCCTATTTTTTTTTTTTTTTTTTTTTTTGCTTTTTTGAGACAGGGTTTCTCTGTGTAGCTTTGCGCCTTTCCTGGAACTCGCTTTGTAGACCAGGCTGGCCTCGAACTCACAGAGATTCACCTGCCTCTGCTCCCGAGTGCTGGGATTAAAGGCATGCGCCACCACTGCCTGGCTGAAACCCTACATTTTTACAGCAGCAGCCATGAGCTATTACCTGGTGGCCCAATGTGCTCCCCCTGCTGCTCACTTGGACCCACACACTATGGCATAGCACGTTCCGTAGGTTATTAGACTCCCCTATATTTTCTCTGTTGGTAAATTCTTTGGACTGGGAACGCAGGGGGAAATAACACTATCAGATTCATTTATATGCAAGTTGGAATATTCTTCAGAAGTCCTTGACCTTTATTTATAGATGGAGACTTGAAAAAGGTAGGCATCTTCCTGTAGTTGCACATCCTGGTGGCTAAAGAGCCAGAATGTTCCACGTGATCTCTTTTCCTCATCAGAACATTCCATTATATTTTTGTTACTTTTTTTAAAAATCTGTTTTGCTTCATGGAATATAGTAACTTTTTTTTTTATTTTTGAGACTACATGTAATTACATTTCTTTCCTTCCTTTCCTCCCTTCATACCCTTCCATATGCTCCTCCTTGCTCTCTATCAGATTCATAGCCTTTTTTCATTAACCACTGATTTTATATATATATATTGCTGTGGGATGGTCTGTATGTCAAACATGTTGCTTATTAGTCAATAAATAAAGCACTGATTGGCCAGTGGTCAGGCAGGAAGAAGTATAGGCGGGACAAGGAGGAGAGAATTCTGGGAAGTGGAAGGCTGAGGAGACACTGCCAGCCGCCACCATGACAAACAGCATGTGAAGATGCCAGTAAGCCACAAGCCATGTGGCAAGGTATAGATTTATAGAAATGGATTAATTTAAGCTATAAGAACAGTTAGCAAGAAGCCTGCCACGGCCATACAGTTTGTAAACAATATAAGTCTCTGTGTTTACTTGGTTGGGTCTGAGCGGCTGTGGGACTGGCGGGTGAGAGAGATTTGTCCTGACTGTGGGCCCGGCAGGAAAACTCTAGCAACAATTGGCGCCATAACGTGGGGCAGGAATTTCCACTTAAGACCTGAGAAAGCATAAAAAGAAGATTCTAAAGTGGAGCTAAAACAGCTTCCTAGTTGTCTCTCTCAAGTTAGCCTCAGTCTGCGGGCTTGAGCTACTGTATGGTGGGTTCCTGGTGTGCATGTTTGACCAGCAGTATGGCGGGAATGAGGCGTCTGCAAGTGGCACATTAAGCTGCATTGTGGATTTAGCCTTTGCTAGTACAAAACAAAAAAAAAGAGGTTTCTGAGCTACATGCTGCTTTGATAGAAGCATAGACCCACGAAGGCTCCCAGAGCTGACGGTAAATGTACCACCGCCATGTTGGGAAGCTGAGGTGGGCGGAGCCAGCAGCCATAGCGCTGTTTCAGTCTTACAAATGCTGCAGTTTAAAACAATTGATTCACAATAAGACAGATTCAGATGAAACAAGACTTTAAATGCTTTAAAATGTGTGTAAAAATGTACGTAGGCTTCAAAGAGAGATAAAAAGGAATATATACAGTTATATAAAGAAATAGATAATTTTGAAAAATGAAGTCTTTAAAGAGACAGTAAAGGAAGTATAAAATATAAGCCACGTAAAGATGGAGATCACACAGAGAATCTGCATTGTG